>CABEEJ010001411.1:5772-27414 GCA_901482245.1 Timema douglasi
TTGTGCCCCCCCCCCCCCTTTTCAGAACACAAGTCTTGTTCCTCTCTAAAGATTAAAATCACCCAGTAATAAAAGACCTAACCGCAGCGTCGGAGAATAATTGTGGTCGAGTGGTATAAGGCGTCGCTCTCTCAATAGCATAAACTTTCGATGACTTGGAGATCGGGATTTGAATCCTGATTGGATGAACTGAGAGTGTTTTATTTAATAAAGGGTTTTAATTTATTTTTTACTCCATTCGAATGCGAGTACATTTCATCTAATTTCAACTTTTTCATCCCTAGCGCATTAGCTTATTAGTAAGTCTGAATGAGCGTACAGCCCGAACAGGTTGTAAGTTTCGCTAACAAAAGATATTTACGGATAAAATACTTAATTTATGTTAATTTACCGCCATTATGAGCTGTTTTGTACATAACAAATTAATATTCGAATGGAAAATTTTAGAAGTAACTAAATTACATGTTTTGATAATACTTTTCTCTTAGCAGATTAAAACGAAATATTACCAACAATTGTGCACTAAATCATGTCATCATTAATTTTGGTGCAAAAGGTAATATAAATATCAAAACTAGAGTGTTTTTCAAACATTAGACAGCTAGAGAAAAATACTCGAACTTCTATTTGGCATCGAGGGTAGTTCAAATATAAACCTATTTTGTGGGGTGGGGGCGGGAGGGTGAAGGGAGTGGCGTGGCTTCACTTCATAACCGAGCAAAGTATCCTTCCGCGCCAACAAGAACAGATGAATCACGGAAACCGTAGATGGTGCCAGCTACCCGACAGGTCCTGCGGAAAAAAAATCGTACGTTTGGAAATGTAAGTTTTCTCGAGAATGGGTGAAATTTTTATGTAAATATTTTCAACACCCCTTCTAGGATAATATATCAATGTTTATTAATTGTTACATTTTCTTATTTTTTGTTATGATGTCGGCAGTTTTATATTGTAAAATGTCAATTTTATCGGTATTTCATTACTGTTAAATTATAGAGGAGGTGTGTGTATAAAAAGGTATAACTTAATCAATATACTTCTATTCTTTAACCAACCGTTTCTGAAAAGAAAATTGCAAAACAGTAAAAATTCTTTAAGATAGTCGTTCGTTCCCACGGCTCTGCATTTTCACGCAAAATAAAGAGGGCAAATCACCTTAATAGAAAGTACTTGTGATGTCAATTATTATTTTACAATTACAAATATAATATTGCATACGTAACTATCCCGGGCGCTTGCCAAGTATGTCTGTAACAGGGTAAAAATGTCTAGTGAGGACAAATAAGGAGATACTTGAATAAAGAAGTAGCGGCTCCGGTCTAGAAAACTGAGATTAGTAGAAGGTTTCGTTGTGTTGACCACAGGACACCCTCTATCCAAAAATGCTGGCTGGGGCTGTTCGGTCGGTTTAGCGTTCCTGCGCGCTCCTTTTAGAAGACATTTTCTCTCACGGCCAGCATTGATAACATTATACTAAATTATCATTACTGTTATTTTATATGTACAGTGAAACCTGGATAATTCGAACTTGAAGGGACCAGGGAAATATCAAAATCATGCAAAAATTTGAATTAAATAAGTGTCTTAAAGGGAATTCCCCTTTTCACTTCCTTAATCACCGCTACTTTTTCGGTCAAAGTTAATGATTTATAGGACTGTGGCTTGGACAGTGGCATTACGATACGCACGCACACAAACACTACTGTACAGTATGTACTAAACAAAACTAAACAACAAAACAGAATAAACTCGCACGTCACAAGAATATCGCTACGACCGAATCACTAAGAACAGCGCACGTAACCGCTTGATAGGTTTGACCTTGACTAACGAAGTACAGCACTAAGGAGAGGGAGGGCCGTGAAGAAGGGTACCTACCACATTCCAACGTCCCCCCTCCCCCCTTGTTTCCAAAAATAGAACAACACGGCGCATCAACTAGAAGTAGGAAAACAATACTGCACAGTACATTTTATTTTACGAAAAGTTCGAACTAACCAAAACATAATTCGAACTATCCACGATTTTTTGACATTGTTTTAGTACAAAATTCATGGGACGGGGTGAAAAATTCGAATTAAAGACGATTTCTAATTACGGAAGTTCTATTGTATTGATAACATCTATCAAAAGTGACAGCTGCAGGCCACGTGACTTGACGTATGAATACATGAAGGTAGATCTAGTTACTTTATATCTGTCAGGTAAAGTTTCCACTGAACATTAAGCTGTATTATAAAGGTGTGGAGTGGATTTTCGTGTTTTTCTTCGAACCGATCCCTTGTTTGTCCTAGTTTCGCTTTAAACATAGTAAGTGCCTTTTGATGTTTTAAACCTGTAACCATATGGGGTGTTGTTTTCAGGGATTAAATAAACAAAGAACATTAATTGTGTATATTTAATTTATTTATATATTTACCGTCAGAACTGTGACTACATAGCCGATTTTTTCCTTTGTATTAACATCGTTCTATGCTGTCGGCCGGGGTTCAATCCTCGGTCCCGGCAAAGATTTATCTGATTATCAAACCCTTCCTTCACCTCTGACAAGACATCTTGTGAATGTGAGGAATGCCAGGCCGCCACCGTGGTTCGGATTCCACATTAAACTGTAGGTCCTCCATTTCATCTCACAATCACCCTACCATTACACATTAGCGTAAGTGCGTACAACCCGAATGGGTAGTAAGACGCGGTAATAATAATAATAATAATAATAATAATATCGTATTTTATGAAAGAGGATGACATTAAATTAAATATATCAAAGCACACTAAAAGATAAAATTTATAGCTACTCAAAAGTCCCCAAAGAAAAAAAGAAACCTTAGTGTGAGCCTTAAAGGTGAAAGTTTAGTGACATTGTTTCATGATATCAACGTGTTTACCAAACAAGATTTCCTACTAAACAAAACATCATTTATTTTGTCCTAATTTTATCAAATCTTTAATAATTATATATATATAATTATTATTATATTATATTATTATATATTATATTATATTAATATATATATATATATTATATTATAATATATATATATATATTATATTATATTAATATATATATATATTATATTATATTAATATATATATATTATATTAATATATATATATATATATTATATTAATATATATATATAAGGAATACTTCACACTAAAAACTTGTTAGGTTTTAGACCACACGTAACTCGAAAATCGTCGCGAATCGAATCAGAAGTTCGTTCACGGTTGGAGTTTACCTCTAAAAGGCCTTTTTCCCTACCAGAAATCTATTATATAGGATATTGTTAGGAAAAAAGACCTTTCAGAGGTAAACTCCTACCGTGAATGAAGTATACATGTATTGCACCACAATAATTATACACGGACATCACCATCATCATCACCATGTAAAAGTACCTTCAAGGAAATATTAAGGGGGAAATGCGATACGAAATTTTATTATTATGATTTGAGCTGATTTTGAGAATATGGTGGTTTTTTTACTCATTCGCCCATAAATAAACTACCCTTAATTTTTAGGGTTTTGATATTTAATTCCAAAAATGCCTTATGGAAACACGAGATATTAAATTTTTGACCGATTGGTAGAATGGTTTTGGGTCTAGACTCGGATACTGACAGACGGCATTGATAAAACAGCAATTTCGGGTCCAGGAGGTCATAAAACGTAGACACCCATTAAAATTTCGAACTTCCTGCTTCACTGACCGCATGGTCTAAAGTGCTACTCTCGCAGTAGACCAGACTGCCGATGACGGGGAGATTGAGGTTCGAGTCTCGGTCGGGTGTACTGAGGGTGGTTCTTCCACTCTCCCTCCACGCAAATTCGGGTACACTTCATATAAATATAACCTTCCTCATACCTAACCTATTAGAGTAATTAGTACATAATATGCGTACAACCCGAACGGGTAGTAAGATGCGATGCTAAAAAAAAATCTCAAACTAGTTTTTTTTTAGGATTACAATATTTTCTCTCTCACAGGGGTCACGAGACCGTAAAACTTAGATTAATATATACCTACAGGATGTGTGCTAAAATAATTGTATCAATATCGATTCTCGATTCATTTGATTCCTTAAATAATCGATTATATCGAAGAATCGAGTTCTGACATACCTAATTAAAGCTTATATTAAAATCCTTCAACCTTGGGTTGGTGCGGGGGGTGGGGGGGGCGGGGGTGACGTCCCTGACCTCAATAATTAATATGTTATCAGTCAATATCCCTTCTCCGCCAAACTTTTCCGTCAGCGCAGAGTTTGATGTCGACAGTTGAGCTATGATTGACAGGAATCTCCCCCGTCAGTTTTACCAACCAACTTGGTAAACATGACAAACAAAGTTCCTGTCTCCCCCCCCCCTCCACCTCCCCCCGAATGCCGCAAAACTTGATGTTGATGTGGCGAACCAACGTTCAGACGTTTCTCAGATGTAAACAATGGCGGCCAATATCTTGGTGTTGGTGTTTTGACAAGGTTCGTGTGAAGGTGTTGTTCCTCGCTAACTAAACTATTCAGGGAACTTGGCGGTATTTAATTTGTCGGAGTAGTCACACTTCTAGGTTACTTGTGTGTTTTGTTAGTAATTATTATCTTTCTTCGTTTTTTTTTTAAGTATTTTTGTAAAAGTGCCCCCCCCCCCTTATTATCACCGCGTCTTACCACCTGTGGTGACCTGGCAGTCTAGGGGTAAGGTGTCAGACTTCTATGCTGGCGGCCGGGTTCAATCCTCGGTCCCGGCACAGATATATCTGATTACCAAACCCCTCCTTCACCTCTGACAAGACGTGTATTAATCATAGCTTGTGAATGTGTGGGATGCAAGGCCTCCACCGTGGTTCGGATTCCACGTTAAACTGTAGGTCCTCCATTTCATCACACAATCACCCTACCATTACACATTAGCGTAAGTGCATATAGCCCGAACGGGTAGTAAGACGCGGTGATAATAATAATATTTAGTAATTTTAGCTGCCCCTTCCTAGTCCTTTAAACAGATTCAAGATGGGGATGTAATGGGCGTGAGATAAGGCTGGTAATTAAGTAGATTTTATGATCAAACATTGGATTTATTTTGGCTAAAATTAATCAAATATTTCTCCAGTAGAAACATGAAAGTTAGATTTTCCTCATACGTTATTATCAACAGTTGTTGAATTTCTGTCATGAGTGTCCTGGAATTTAATGACAAACTTTTTATCTTCGTTTATAAAGTATGTCATCTAATGCTGCTATGATCATAGTTGACATTCAGGAACTGTTGATGTCAAAATGTGAATAAAATCAAACCAAATTTTTCTACTGGAGAAATATTTTGTTTATATTGACGAAAAGGTTTTGCTATAAAAAGTGCAAAAAATATTGCCCTTATCTTGAGTTCCCTACCTCCTTAGTTTAAAAGAATAAGTAATAAATAGTTAATATTATAATGACGTCATAGAAGGCAAAGTGCAAGGGATAAGGCGACAAGAGAGATGACGTATACAAATGACGAATGACCTCAAACAAGGAAATAATATAAAATGTCAGAATATAAAAGGGGAAGATAAGACATGGTGGAGGGCTCGATTTTGACATGGCAAAGGACCTGTCGAAAGACAGAACATTATAATAATAATAAAACAGGATGGTATGTGTGTTTTGTTTAAATTCAGACATTGCTCTTGACAGAATAATGAAAATACGCCGGTCCATGTCTGTCATATTTGTGGTTTTTTGTGTGGTTTTTCTTTTTTCAGGAGCGTGTTTAACGTTTTATTTGTGAAACTTTATACACACAACCGTTTCACAGAGAAACAGTAGAAACAACTGTCAAGTTGGGTTTACTTATGTTCTGTGCAACTCAACATGTAATAACCATTAAACTGACATAATGGTCCATGGATAGTGTTCCTTTGTGTGACGTATTTTACCAAATAAAGAAATTCCTCTGTGAAATGATATAGTATTATTATTATTATTTGGACCGCGTCTTACTACCCGTTCGGGTTATACTCATAAAACTATAAAGTTTAAGGGAAAGTGTTTTTAAGGCCCTCCCCAGAACAAACAATTCCACCCTCCACCAGACTTGGACTCTATAGTATGAACCCTATGCGACAGCTTCTAGAAAAGTCTATAACAACACTGTAACGTATTCATACGTCGAGTCATGTGATATCCAACTGTCACTTTAGGAGCCCTGACGGGTAGTAAGACGAAGATAAAAACATATAGGTAAATATCAACGTCAAACAGAATCTAGAAAACAGTGTCTGCTATAGCTCTAGGGGCAGGTACGGACGGACGGACGGAGGTACGGATGGACGGACAGAGGTACGGACAGACGGACAGAGGTACGGACAGACGGACAGAGGTATAGATAGACAGACGGACGGAGGTACGGATGGACGGACGGAGGTACGGACGGACGGACGGAGGTACGGACGGACGGACGGACGGAGGTACGGATGGACGGACAGAGGTACGGACATACGGACAGAGGTATAGATAGACAGACGGACGGAGGTACAAGCAGACGGAGAGAGGTACGGACAGACGGACAGAGGTATAGATAGACAGACGGACGGAGGTACGGATGGACGGACAGAGGTACGGACATACGGACAGAGGTATAGATAGACAGACGGACGGAGGTACAAGCAGACGGAGAGAGGTACAGACAGACGGACGGAGGTACGGACAGACGGACAGAGGTACAAACAGGCGGACGGAGGTACAAGCAGACGGACGGAGGTACAGACAGACGGATGGAGGTACAAGCAGACGGACGGAGGTACGGACAGACGGACAGAGGTACGGACAGACGAACGGAGGTACAAGCAGACGGACGGAGGTACGGACAGACGAACGGAGGTACAATCAGACGGACGGAGGTACGGACAGACGGACGGAGGTACGGACAGACGGACAAAGGTACAAACAGGCGGACGGAGGTACAGACAGACGGACGGACGGAGGTACAAACAGACGGACTTATAAGATCCACTTTTTTGGGCTAGGGAACAAATATAACTCAAATATAAATCACAATCACAAGATAAAAAATGTTTATTATAACGGTACTTTCTTTATATGAGAACGTAATTTGTTTGTGTTAATAAAACGATTTCCTACCAGAACCTTAATTTCTCCCCGGGAGTAGAGGGATGGTGGGGGTGAAGGAGGAGGGGTACGGGCAGTGTTTCTAAATTAACTTTTAATTTGAAAATGTTACGAGTTCTAACAAGGGTGCCTACTATTTTAATATAACGTCNTGTTAGTAAAAACATTAATTTTATAAACGAATATTCTTTCGAATGTTGATTTTACAGACGGTTTAATACGGAAAGGTTATTAAGATACATAACCCCCTTATAGCTTATTCGCGCTTAAAACATTGTTTCGACGTGATAATTCTGTAGAGTAATTAAAATAAATTACAGGCTTGATTAAAAAAAAGTCCGTTTCATAATTTGTAAAACATTAGAGCCATGTTTTAACTAAGTAACAGTTATTTAATTAAAGTTAGGGGTTCCTTTCATCAAATAAAAATATTTATTTACTTAAGTAAATTTAAATACTATACAATTTAAATTGTAATTAATTTTTACTCTTAAGTAAACGAAAAAAAAATAGGAGAAAACTATCAAAATTATACTTTATTATTTTAATTAAAGTTTACTCTAGCTACTTATCTGACGTACAAAGGCGCCATTCTCGTGTTGTCTGGCTCACCTTTTATTGGGTTGGGGAGGACTTCAGTCCCGGTTAGGTCTTTGTTTGTTATTAAATAGGTTTTCAGTCTCGTTCCAAGAAAGTGCGAGAACATTTCCTCTATATCGCACCTTTCCGCCATCTCTTGCCACATTAGTCCGGAGAAGCGAATATCCCTGACGAATCATGAGAGAAACAGATAAAAAAATCACTAGTTCGTGATAAGGTTGTAGTTCTTGATTGAATGCAACGATGTCCTGTTTAATAATGAGCATTTCATCCTCTTCAATGGCTCAATGGTTTAAGGCGTCACTCCCGTGTTAGGCTGGCCTACTGATAACGAGGTCAGGGTTCGAATCTCAGTTGCATTTACTGAGAGCGATAGTAACTTTATACGGGCGTCATAATCTTGCGGTATCTCTGGGCTAGGTCCTGAGTAGGAAATGACGTCATAATCTTGCGGTATCTCTGGGCTAGGCCCTGAGTAGGAAATGACGTCATAATCTTGTGGTATCTCGGGGCTAGGCCCTGAGTAGGGAATGACGTCATAATCTTGTGGTATCTCGGGGCTAGGCCCTGAGTAGAGCATGACGTCATCTGGCGGTATCTTGGGGCTAGGCCCTAAGTAGGGAATGACGTCATAATCTCGTGTCATCTTGGGGCTAGGCCCTAAGTAGGGAATGACGTCATAATCTCGCGGTATCTCGGGGCTAGGCCCTGAGTAGGGAATGACGTCATAATCTCGTGGTATCTCGGGGTTAGGCTCTGAGTAGGGAATGACGTCATAATCTCGTGGTATCTCGGGGCTAGGCCCTGGGTAGGGAATGACGTCATAATCTCGTGGTATCTCGGGGCTAGGCCCTGGGTAGGGAATGACGTCATCTCGCGGTATCTCGGGGCTAGGCCCTGAGTAGGGAATGACGTCATAATCTCGCGGTATCTCGGGGCTAAACCCTGAGTAGGGAATGACGTCATAATCTCGTGGTATCTCGGGGCTAAACCCTGAGTAGAGAATGACGTCATAATCTCGCGGCATCTCGGGGCTAGGCCCTGAGTAGAGAATGACGTCATAATCTCGTGGTATCTCGGGGTTAGGCTCTGAGTAGGGAATGACGTCATAATCTCGCGGTATCTCGGTGCTAAGCCCTGAGTAGATAATGACGTCATAATCTCGTGGTATCTCGGGGCTAAGCCCTGAGTAGAGAATGACGTCATAATCTCGCGGTATCTCGGTGCTAAGCCCTGAGTAGAGAATGACGTCATAATCTCGTGGTATCTCGGTGCTAAGCCCTGAGTAGGGAATGACGTCATAATCTCGTGGTATCTCTAGGCCAGGCTCTGAGTAGGGAATGACGTCATCTCGCGGTATCTCGGGGACCCACCTGAACCTATAAGCACTGGTGAACGCTCCTATAAACCTTGTCCTGATATTTTTCCACGGTAGTAAATATAAAATAGATCCGTTCCTTATCCTAACAAAATGACTTCTCCAGAATGTAATTGAAATGTAAATAGAGGTTTTATAGGGAAAAAACCAAAGTAGGCATTATCTTTTCTCCGAGATGTTCAAAGTGGAATCCCTTCTATTCCTTCCTCCCCTCCCTTTCCCCTCCCCCCCTCAACCCTGTCATTAAATGTCACAGTCTATATATAGTGAAGGGTAAATGTGTTGAAGAAAGGGGTGGTATTCTATAGTTAATATTTGAGAGATCAGTTTATGTAACTCGGGGAGAAATACTACTTAGTTTTTTTTTACAAACGAAAATTGCGAGAACTCCCGGTGATAACTCGCGAGAGTAAAGGGAGGGGTATGGTTCTTGTTAGCAGAAAATTGAGGGGAAGGCCTTACCCCTCCCTCCCTCCTTCAGTTGCATCTCTTTCAAAGGAAGCAGATTTGGACAAGGCTCCCGGTCAAGAGGTTGCGAACCGCTCCGAGTTATAATTGTTTTCTTTTTTCATTGTACGTGTAACGCAAGTTCTGACCGTAAACTACTCAAGGTGGTGACGTAGGGGACGTTAAATAAGATTGATGTTGTGGCGGGGTTTTTTTTCGTTAATGTTTCTCTTTTTCACACATTCGTCTACAACATTAAGCCAATTCTCACATGGGCCTACCTCTTTCTTTTGATCCACACACTCTACCTTCATGTATTTGCTTCGTCACTCGATCCACACTCATCCTCTCAACAAACCAACGTAAGACACTTCTTTCATATTGACCTGTTGTATTCCCTCCAGCCCCCATTCATCACCGACTGTTCATATAAGTTTCTTCACATACATTTCTTAGAAATCTCATTCCAGCCGCATTCCCCTTGTTCTTGTGTTTCTCCTGACAAACCCACGCCATCTTTTCTTCATTCTCTGCAACAGTCCACACACATCCAACTACTCTCCGAGACGCGTTCACCCGTCTGTCTATTTAACCTTCCGTCCCTCCATTTTTACAGAACATTCTGCTCAGATACACAAAATCACTCACTTGTTCTAACAGCAATTTACCATGCAGCTCTCCATATACCCTTTTTTTTTTAACCTAAGGGTTGTTAAAAGCGTTTTCAAAAACAAATCCAAAAATTATAATAAACTAAACCACCCTTAATTTTAGGGCTAGGATAAAAATCACAATCTTACCTTAAGTTAAGACCTTATAGCTTCTAAATGTCAAGATTGGAAGAAGAAAAAAATCAAACCGTTTGGACTGTAGTCCCAGGTAGAGACAGAGGGCCAGACATACAGACAGGTGGACAGACACAGAGGGCCAGACATACAGACAGGTGGACAGACACAGAGGGCCAGACATACAGACAGGTGGACAGACACAAAGGGACGGGTGGATGGACGGATAATGAGACGGACACTTGTACGGAGAAACGTATGGCCAAAAGAAATATAGATTATTATTATTAGCACCGCGTCTTACTACCCGTTCGGGTTATACGCACTTACGCTAATGTGTAATGGTAGGGTGATTGTGAGATGAAATGGAGGACCTACAGTTTAACGTGGGATCCGAACCACGGTGGAGGCCTGGCATTCCCCACATTCACAATATGTCTTGTCAGAGGTGAAGGAAGGGTTTGGTAATCAGATAAATCTTTGCCGGGACCGAGGATTGAACCCCGGCCGCCAGCATAGAAGTCAGACACCTTACCCCTAGACCTCCAGGTCACCAAGAAAGATATAAGGATCGAAAGAATCGTAAGACCCACTTATTTTGAAATAACTTGAAGGTCCATTCTAATCTCTAGGTCGAGAATGTACAATATTCATATCCTGTGTATGCCATGGAGATACCTCCGTCTGACTGTGTTTCCACTATCTCTCTGGATACGAGTTAGAGGTAGAGATCACACCCTCTCGGAACAATAACTGTCCGTGTTTAAGATTATACGCTTCAAGTGTGTGTCTCTTCTCTAGAGGGAGACTCTTTATAGCGTGGGTCCAATGGGAGGGAGCAAACCCAGTGATCTTCTCTAATCCGTCAGAACTAGGAGCTGTGTTGTGTTGGTCGGTTGAGTGTTCCGGGGGAAGTCCTTCGGGAGGGGTGGAGGATGACGTGAGTGGCAAGTTCGCTGTTTGACGGGGCAGAACTTGGGGCTACGATAAACGTTCCGCTAAAGAGCACAATATCATACGCCCCCACCCACCCCCACCAACTGCCAATCCTGGGTGCGCCCCTGCATTCATGTGTAAGCACATCTTTTAGACAACCAGCCTCATCCTTACCGCTTAGATTAAATCGTCAGTGACCCTTGTGTTTAACGTTATATTAAAAGATAAAATTACCTATGAGTCGTATCGTTGGATAAGTAACCAATATAACTAAAGCCAACCTTGTCTTCAGTATCGCGTTGTGTAGTGTTGCCATGGTAAGCAGAGCTAGTTTAAACTGTACCTGTGATATGTTCCCATCACTCAGTAGAACACTCATTGGTCAGCTATCAACGAACATACATTCTCATGTGAGGTGTGTAGAACAGAGTCTATGTATGATTGGTCAAATGGGGACAGAGTGGGGGAGAACATATCACAGGTACAGTGGTAACAAGCTCTGCTTACCCTGGGAACACTAAATGACACGACACTGCTAGCGTGGAAACTAACTTGTTAAAAGATTCTTACCAAACAAACCCGAAAATGGAAATTAAGTCTACAGTCCATAGTGCTATAATCATTAATAGAAATATTTTAAAAAAAAACAATATATTCATGAAGTTAATCAAACGCTTTCTCCATCAATAATCATCTCAGTTCTTTTTTTTTTTTTAAGGTTAAAACTTAGTCACGCGAACAGTTTTTTGAGAATATAGTTGGGGAGTAGTTTCTACTGCGCATGCGTCATCTATTCACTATGATAAACATGCAATCATTATGCGCCCTTTTGCATAGAAAAACCATTTTAATTTGTTTTGCTTTTTCTCGTGGAAATTTGCCACCGCATCAATTTGGCGAGTAGGACACGAAACTACAACAACTCTACGAGAATGCTTTAGGGTGATATTGCTATGATAATAACCTCGCCAGTCACCCTTGTCGATTCGGTCCTTTGTTGCGCGACCTTTGGGCTCTCGTCCAGTGGTCAGCGTTATTTGCTTCTACCGCATTGTCCATGCGGTGGTTTATTTTACGTTCTTGCTTGTTCGTCCTCTCTCGTTTTTGGAAAGAAAAAAAAAGGATCAATTGTGTAGCCCGCCTCCCTTTACTCTTTTTTCCAACCGTTCCCTTACGACCGCTAAATCACTGGTGATCCTATTGGTCTTTGGTGATGTTTAGATATGAGAGATTGGCCGATTGTTGCTGAAACCAGTGTTACCGACAACCCTTGCATGGTTCCATACGCCTAACATTCTTCCACAAGTTTCTAGTTTTATATCTAGTGATTTATTGCGTCACCAGGGGTCCTTTTTTATTTCTTTTTTTTAGCGCCGTTGCAGGTGACCTGGCGGTCTAGGGGTAAGGTGTCTGACTTCTGTGCTGGGGGTCCGGGGTTCAATCCTCGGTCCCGGCACAGATTTATCTGATTACCAAACCCTTCCTTCACCTCTGACAAGACATCTTGTGAATGTGAGGAATGTCAGGCCTCCACCATGGTTCGGATCCCGCGTTAAACTGTAGGTCCTCCATTTCATCTCACAATCACCCTACCATTACACATTAGCGTAAGTGCGTATGACCCGAACGGGTAGTAAGACGCGGTACTAATAATAATAATAATAATAATAATAATAATAATTTTAGTGCCGTTCGCGATAAACGCTTATGCACTATTCATTCTAATATTTTTAGGGATTATAAAGGTTATATTCAGAGGAAATGTACCTGCATTTGCGTGGAGAGAGAGAGTGTAAAACTATTTTGTAATAAACACCCGACCGAGATTCGAACCTCGATCTCCCCCCGTCATCGGCAGTCTAGTAGGTATATTGCGAGAGTAGCGCGTTAGACCGCGGGTTTCGGTGGTCCTGGTGTAGATTTGCAAGCCTGTTCTTTTTTGGGAATAGTTAGACGTGATTGAGTTCACTGAAATGAATCGTTCATATATATCTAGTTCAATAGGATGTAGGGGACGCGAAACAAGGCCAGTGTTTTTGCAGCAGTTTTTATAAACAAGACATTTGTTTGGTCGAAATAAATCAAATATTGCTCCAGTAGAAACACAAGAGTTTAATTTTCTTCACACGATGGTGATGTGTTCTCCCCCTCTCTGTCCCCATTTGACCAATCATACATAGCCTCTGAGTGCTCTACATACCTCACATGTGAATGTATCAGTGTCGTACCGTGTTGTGTTGCCAGGGCAAGCAGAGCTTGTTACAACTGTACCTGTGAATTATTCTCATCACTACGTGGAACACTCATTGGTCAGGTATCAACGAACATCTAATCCCATGTGATGTGTGTAGAGTAGGGCCTACGCCCCAAAGACTTTCGAAACTTCACCAAAAAATAGTTGTGTATCCATCCACCTAGACCAACACGCTTTTATTCCCTTTGACAGTCTATTGATATCTCTGGTCAAGTTGACAAGACTATTGATATCTCTGGTCAAGTTGACAAGACTATTGATATCTATGGTCAAGTTGACAGACTATTGATATCTCTGGTCAAGTTGACAAGACTATTGATATCTATGGTCAAGTTGACAGACTATTGATATCTCTGGTCAAGTTGACAAGACTATTGATATCTCTGGTCAAGTTGACAAGACTTCGTCACATGGATGGACACAAAACTGTCTTCAATCACTTTCACACTGTCGGAATCAGGTCAAACTTTCCGTGACCTTACTAAAGCTCTATTTATGTAGGCGTGACCTGCATTATTTCAACGGCAGGCTCACGCATCACGCGTCACGCAGGCAAGAACACACAACTGGTGCCTCCAGAGGTGGAATACGGACTACAAATTGGTCGATTCTTTATGTAAAAAAACAACGTGAATATATTCATTACGGTAATTACTATTCTCAGAGCTCTGCGCAACCGATTTTCAGTCATTTATTATTTATTTATCTTTATTAAAAATTAAAGATTATGGCCTTCATTGAGGGATCCTCCCCAGGGTCTAGGGGTAAGCGTTCCCGATTACAGATCTAGAGGACTCCGGTTCGATTCCCGACGCTTCCAGAATCTTTGAAGCAGTGGGTTGGCAAACTGACCCGTCAGGATAAATGAGGCGATACGTGATTATTTAAAAAAAAGTAGCAACTCCGGTCTAGTAAACTGAGATTATCCGCCGTAGGGGAGAGTTCGTTATACTTAACAAATGACACCATAAATCCGTAAATGTAATCACTAACATAGCAAACGGTGGCAGTCGCTCGGCCGGTATAGTTTTACATTGAGGCTGTGACCAAAATATTTTAAGGGTAAGCTGAAATTTAAGAAAACTACAATTGAGCCCGACAGCAATTTTTATAATTTCTACCTAACCGATTTTTTAAATTGCTTTGAATCAAAATCTTTGTAAATCTACTTTAGTCAATGAGCATACGGACGGTTTCCCGATGATAAAAAAAAAAGTTGAGGTTTCAAATAAAAAGTTTTTAGGTGTGGATTCACACAAAAATGACAAAACCTCCAAACTTACGTTGGGCTATAATAAAGGCTATCCGGCGTAGGAATGGTGGTATCTGACGCTTGGCAGGAGATCGATGGATTAAATAGACAAACTATTATATTTGTTAAGTACTGGTATCATATTCTTTAAATTGAAAAATGACACCTGTACACGGAATTTGAACCCTGGATCATTGGCTTAGTGCACCAATTCTCTAGCCACTGAGCTATCCAGGGAATATCCCCGTGCTTAAAGTCCTCCTAGTATTTTAAGGCAGAGTCTGTGATGGACGTGCGGAAATTGTCAGCTACATATGAGTGATAAATTAAGAATTAGTCAGATAACGCATCCATCTTAGACTCGTTAGGGCTTTATACTGCATTGGTTGAAAGTCACTAATGTTAACATGTGTGGGAATAATTATAATCTCATTAGTAAAACTGGCTCGCTGTCACCTACAACCATTCCTACGCCTGATAGCTTATACAAACCTCGTAACTTGTACAAGCAGCCTACAAGGGAGAGTGTAGGGAAAGCGAGATAAGGCCAGTATTTTATTTTTTGCCGTTTTTCTAGCTAAACATATTTTTGGTCAAAACAAATCAAATATTTCTCCAGTAGAAACAAAGATTATAATTTTCCTCACACGGTGATATCAACAATTGTTGAATATCCGCCTCACGAGTGTCCTGGAATTTAATGACAACTTTTTATCTTAATTTAAAAAGTTTCTCGTCTAGTGCCGCCATGCTCATGACTGATATCAACAAGTGTTTATGTCACCATAGAAAGGAAATTAAAATCTAGGTTTCTACTGGAGAAATATTTGATTTGTTTCATTGTCAAAAAAAAGTTGTGCTATAAAAACTGCGAAAACACTGCCCTCTTCCCGCGTCCCCTACACCCCCCATCAAACACGGATAACCGTTGGACCCCTTGTCTTATTGGTCGGGCCAAACGCACGCTCACACCAAATTAGGTAGGAGGAGGGTAGAATTGAGAGGAAATGTACTAGAAAATGCGTTTGGAAAGAGTGGGTAAACATTTAGGAAAGTACTATCATTAAAACCCGTCCCGGTGGTCTAACTGTCTTAAGGCGTCACTCACGATAGATTGAAACTGACGATGACGGGGAGGTCGGGGTTCTAATCATGGTCAGGTGTACTGCTTGGGGGGAGAAGGGGGTTCTTATATGATTTTCCACTTTCCCTCGACGCACATGCAGAAACAATTCCTCTAAATTCAACTTTGTCAATCCATAACATATTAGCGTAGTAATTGGTTCGTATGCTTATAGACCGAACGGGTAGTATGACCTGGTGTTAAAAATAACACAAGATGAGGCTGACGCCTTTGTCCGCTTGCTCACCAGGTGGAGTCTTGTATATTTGTTTATCCCGCGATACCCGCCCCCGGTGGCGTAGTCGGCTAACGCGCTAGTTTCGTGCTGAGATAGACTGCCGAAGACGCCGAGATGGAGGATGGTGGTTTTTCCTTAAATAGTTTTCTACTTTCCTTCCACGCAAATGCGGGTTCATTTCCTCCATATTCAACCTTCTCAATTCCTAGCACATTAGCGTAATTAGTCCTTAAGCGTATAAAACCCGAGCGGGTAGTAAGACGCGCTTCTAAGTATTATTATTACTACTATTAAGTATAGTGTGTGGTGTTAACAGACGAGGGTGACCTGGCGGTCCTGGGGTAAGGTGTCAAGACTTCAATGCTGGCGGCCGGGGTTCAATCCTAGGTCCCGGCCCAGATTTATCTGATTACCAAACCCTTCCTTCACCTCTGACAAGACATCTTGTGAATGTGTGGAATGCCAGGCCTCCGCCGTGGTTTGGATCCCACGTTAAACTGTAGGTCCTCCATTTCATCTCACAATCACCCTACCATTACACATTAGCGTAAGAGGGTATAACCTGAACGGGTAGTAAGACGTGGTGCTAATAATAATAATAATAATAATAATAATAATAGACGAGATTTTTCTCACAAGTTTTAAATTATCAACCATAGAGATAAACAATTGACCAACTATGAGCCTACCTTTGCGGACGGTGACTGAGAATACCAGTAGTGACGAGATGGTAGCTGGGGTGCTCCAATCTGGTTTCTCGAGCACTCCCCATGAGAGTGTCTCACGGCGGTGTGTCCCGAGACGCGGGATTAGCGAGCCTAGAGCTATAAGGGGAGAAGGGTCAAGGCGGTGCCGACACCTGGTGCTAATGAATATAGTTATTATTATTAGCACCGCGTCTTACTACCCGTTCGGGTTATACGCACTTACGCTAATGTGTAATGGTAGGGTGATTGTGAGATGAAATGGAGGACCTACAGTTTAACGTGGGATCCGAACCACGGTGGAGGCCTGGCATTCCCCACATTCACAAGATGTCTTGTCAGAGGTGAAGGAAGGGTTTGGTAATCAGATATATCTGTGCCGGGACCGAGGATTGAACCCCACACCCCCAACACAATGAATATAGTTAATTACACAAGAATAAAGCACAGCTGGCTCGGTAGATATAGTCATACTAAACATATATGTTTCTCTTGAGTGGAGTTTTGTCGTTTGTTTCAACCAGTAGCCCCCTAAAAAAAGAGAGAGAGAGAGTTTGAAACTTTTTCTCGTCGAGCACGTGTTTCCGGGGACTCCGAGAAACCTCGTTTGGGGTCCCCCACCCCCTCAAGGGATGAAAGTGTTGATTTCCCGTGGGGCGGGAAACAGACGAGTTGAAAGTGATTCGAAGGGTTCATTTGGTTCTTCTGTGATAGTGGCGGCGTTTGTATGATGACCCCCCTATACACCGTCGATGATTCCGTACATAATTCAGTAAGAGTCGCGGTGTTGATGACCAATCATCGTGGCATGGCTATTGGCAAAAGGCAAAACAAGTGTACGTCGTGGAAACTTGTACCTACAGTAGCCCCGTGGCTTCTTTGGTGCTGACTGAAAGCTCACAGCTGACTTCTGACAGTCATCATTTAGGTATATACCTACATTTTGACTGTCAGAAGTGACAGCTGCTAAACACATGGTTTTTGCAGATCATATGGTTCGGCGTAGAGGTATACATAATTTGGTCTGGTAACTTTTCAAAGCCGTCAGTCAGCACCAAAGAAGCCATGAGGCTACTGTAGTTTGGTAGGTTATGGGTGGTGTTTAAGTACTGACGCATGCGCAGAAGAAATACAATTTGTCTTACGTCAGAAAATTGAACGGTAGCTTCTTTATTAAAAAAAAAAAGTAAATATATATAAAGTTTTATATAAGTTGTTTTAAATAAACTTATTTTTACTTTCTTGTAACCTCCCGTGTAGAGAAAGTATTGTGACCGTCCTAAAAAATGTAATTCGATATTCCGATGGATTTTGATGGTTTATAACCCTCAGAATCGTAAAAAAAGGAGTTTGGTTTTATTTTGCGATGGTGTCTGTTTGTATCTAGAACTAGATTGTGCTAAAATTCTATATCTTGCGTTTTAATAAGGATCCCCCGAGCGATATTTAGAATTGTATATCTAAATTTAAAAATAAGGGTAGCGTACTGAAAGGCAAAGAGATGGGGGGTGGGGGAGGAGGGGTAAAGCGATTTTCTCAATCTTCTTTATCGATTTTGGTTAAACTTTGTATCCAGAAATTGGTTAATATTATAAACAAAATGGCTATTTTTCATTTTTATATGAAAATTAGTTTGACGGTACCTTACATAAGCAGACATTTCCAAATTTTGATCGTTTCTTCGTAAATATTTGAGATACGAAATATCTTATCGTTGTAAAGCTGTAATAATAATAATAATAGTATTTAGCGCCGCGTCTTACTACCCGTTCGGGCTATACGCTTTAAGTACTAATTACTCTAATGGATTAGGAATTGGGAAGGTTGAATTAGAGGAAAGTGAACCCGCATTTGCGTGGAGGGAGAGTGGAAAATCATTTAGGAAAAACCACCCCCCAGTTCACCCGACTGAGATTCGAACCTCGATCTCCCCGTCCTCAGCAGTCGAGATTCAACACGACTAGCGCGTTAGCCAACTACGCCGCCGAGGCGGGTCGTAAAGCTGTAGTTCTATTAAATATAAACAAATTTTATTTGTAATATATTTTTTTCAAACCAATATTTTGAACTATAAGCAAATATATGTATATATCACTTTGAAATTGATTGTGTTCCTCATTTCTCACTGTTTCTGTAACAGTGTATAAGATTTAGTTTAAACAAATCTTAGCTCGTATTTAGTTATTATTATTATTATTATTATTATTATTATTATTAGCATCGCGTCTTACTACCCGTTCGGATTATACGCACTTACGCTAATGTGTAATGGTAGGGTGATTGTGAGATGAAATGGAGGACCCACAGTTTAACGTGGGATCCGAACCACGGTGGAGGCCTGGCATTCCCCACATTCACAAGATGTCTTGTCAGAGGTGAAGGAAGGGTTTGGTAATCAGATAAATCTGTGNAAGGAAGGGCTTGGCAAACAGATAAATCTGTGCCGAGACCGAGGATTGAACCCCGGCCGCCAGCACAGAAGTCTGACACCTTACCCCTAGACCGCCAGGTCACCTCGTATTTAGTGAATAACGCGAACAAGACTTATGAAAGTAAACGTTTTAATATCCGTCTCGTGTTTGTTTACCTCCCCGCAATTGTATTGTTCCCTTGTCCTCTCCATAGATCATCTCTATAAGAGGGGGAGGGGGGAGGGTGTTGAATGTTGGCTCTGGTCCAGAACCCACCCCCTCCCCCTGTTCTCCGTAATATCACAGCGGGCAGTTACCCCCTTACCGCCCCCTTCAGTCGTCCGTGCGTGGGACATTAGTATCAATGCTGACCACAACATCAGGGACCACCCTTGCGAATTAATGAAGTGTCATCCCTGTCGAGTGGACATTCCAACAACCCTTAAATGTAGAGGGTTGTGACTCATGACCTGATCACACGGTCCATTTTACAACACTGCTCTATTACTCGTGACCTGTTCACACGGTCCATTTTACAACACTACTCTATTACTCATGACCTGTTCACACGGTACATTTTACAACACTACTCTATTACTCGTGACCTGTTCACACGGTCCATTTTACAACATTGCTCTATTACTTGTGACCTGATCACACGGTCCATTTTACAACACTACTCTACTACTCGTGACCTGTTAACACGGTCCATTTTACAACACTACTCTACTACTCGTGACCTGTTCACACGGTCCATTTTACAATACTAATCTACTACTCATGACCTGTTCACACGGTCCATTTTACAACACTACTCTATTACTCGTGACCTGATCACACGGTCCATTTTACAACACTACTCTATTACTCGTGACCTGTTCACACGGTCCATTTTACAACACTACTCTATTACATGTGACCTGTTCACACGGTCCATTTTACAACACTACTCTATTACTCGTGACCTGTTCACACGGTCCATTTTACAACACTACTCCATTACTCGTGACCTGTTCACACGGTCCATTTTACAACACTACTCTACTACATGTGACCTGTTCACACGGTCCATTTTACAACACTGCTCTATTACATGTGACCTGTTCACACGGTCCATTTTACAACACTACTCTATTACATGTGACCTGTTCACACGGTCCATTTTACAACACTGCTCTATTACACGTGACCTGTTCACACGGTCCTACTCTATAAACCGTGATCGTTTATCTCTGAGTTGTTCAGAAATGAAGACCTTTTCCTAACATGTAATTCTGTCTCCCTTGATAAAGTTTGATTGTGATCACTGTATGCGACAAGTGTGTGAACCCCGTCAGACCTTGAGGAGTCTTCCTGTGCGTAGAACGTGACAATATCTCCTCTCTCTCTCTCTCTCTCTCTCTCTCTCTGGCACCCCGTCAGACCTCGAGGAGTCTTCCTGTGCGTAGAACGTGACAATATCTCCTCTCTCTGTCTGGCAATCTTTCAGTCAGAACAAGCCAGTGTGGTGTCGTGTAGTGTCTCCAGAGTAAGCAGAGTTAGTTTGGATTGTATCTGTGATGTGTTCTCCCCACTTGGTAGAAAACTCCCTTCTTTCACTCTCCTTCTCTTCTCTCATTCCCTCTCCCTCTCTCCTATTCATGAGTGTCCGTGACGTCACGTCCGGAGCGAGGAAGCTGTGTCACACGTCCGTCCCGTCTCACAGCTTGACACAGACCCTGCCCCTGCCAACTGCTCTACGACTGTCCCGTCACGCTCCGACTGGGCTGTTAGCACCTGGGACCACACTCGTGCCCCTCACCACACCCAGACCGGGCTGTTAGCACCTGGGATCACACTCTTAATGAGCGATGAATCAACCTGGCTGTTTTTTTTTTACCATGCAAAGAAAAAAAATGAGACTTTACCGGGATTTTAACCAAAGACTCTTGGGAGTTATCTGGTTGTCGTCTCAAGCGACTGATTTTGTCCACGGGAAGACAAGGTGTTGTTTTTTAGAACCTTCTTTTAACATTTTTAGGCTTCTAACAGCTTGTAGGACTCTTGTCCTTATAGAGATATCTAACTAAGAGCACCCGCCTCGGTGGACAAATGGTCTAAGGCGTCACGCTCGTGTCAGACTGGTCTGCTGAAGACTGAGATCGGGTTTCCAATCTCGGCAAGTTTCTATTAAATGAGTTCACCGCTCAGCCTCAACGAAAATGCAGATACATTACCTCTAAAACCCATCCTATCAGCGTGTATCCCGGAATAGAAGTGAACTGAGGGTGGGGGGAGGGGGTATAGAAGAATAAAGTTGTTTCTATCCGAAAATGTAGTAACGAAGTAAATGTTGGCTGAAAGGGTCGAGTCGTCCAGTGTTATTCCGAACACGTGCCTTTCATCCTGTTACTGTAACCCC
>CABEEJ010001411.1:69640-84945 GCA_901482245.1 Timema douglasi
CCCCCCCCGCCCCAAGAAGTTTTTTGGAATTAGATACTAACTTTAAACTCAAAGATAGTTTACTAAAGGGCAAAACTAAATAAAAATCAATCTGCTAGTTTTCTTTTTACCATTAAAATTACTTTAAGTTTACTTAACACAGACGCGAATTTCCAAATTTGATCTTATATCCTTAACTATTTCAGATACGAAATATCTTATCGTTGTAAATCTGTAGTAATATTAAAAATAGAAATCTTTTATTTGAAATATATATTTATAAATCGAGTAGTTTCTGAGCTATAAGTACGTATAAATATTTTTAACGAAGCATTGTGAAATTATATTCTATTTTCAAATTTTCTTTAACGTTGTATACTATTTGAGTTATGCTCATTGATGGAGGGTTTCTGCGACAATGTATATTATTTGGTTTGAACAACATCTTGAAGTGTGTTTAGTTCTTCAATTCACTTCAAGCTCAAGGAGTGATAAAATCTTTTTGGTTCACTGTACCATTTATTTGGTAGTAATAGGATAAGGATGAAGAAGGTAAAACTTTAAACTTACATTTGCGTAAACATTTAGGAAAGAACCACGATCAATACTCCTGACCGGGATCCGATTCCCGGACTCGTCACCTCTGATCACAAAAGACTAGAGCAATGCGTTCAGACATGCTACCGTCTGTTAGGACTATTTTATAATAATAGTTTTATTTTATTTCATATAAGATTTTTGCGATAAAAACTGTGAAAATAAAATTTATCTTAAAAAGAGGTTATCTTTCATTTTACCAAGGTTAGTACTCGAGTGTCTTTGTAAGGCTGGAATGAGGAGGAAGAAGTACAGGAATGGAATGAGGGGAAGAAGTACAGGAATGGAATTAGGAGGAAGAAGTACAGGAATGGAATGAGGAGGAAGAAGTACAGGAATGGAATGAGGAGGAAGATGTATAGGAATAGAATGAGGAAGAAGTATAGGAATGGAATGAGGAAGAAGTACAGGAATGGAATGATGAAGGGAAAAATGATGGTGTTGACAAAGAAGAGGGTAAGGCCTAGTAAAGATATAACGTTGGATGGAGTAGAGGGGATGTAATGAGAAGAGGACAGCAGAGAAAGTTGTTCTACAGGTGTGTAAGAGACCTGCTATGGAGAAGAGAAGTGTAAGGAAGTGTTGTACAGACCATACTTTGTATCCATCGTCACACATGCAGCAGAAACATAAACAATGAATGTAAGAGAGACTAGGAAAGTGGAGGACATGGGAATGAAGTTTGTGAAGAGCATGTTAGCTGTCACGAGGGGAGAGACGATTAGGAATGAGGTTATGGTCATGTAATGAGGATAGAAAAAAAAGAGGATGCTAAAGGAAATGTTGGAAAAGATCACAAGGGAGGCTAAGAAATAAATGGGAGGAGCAGATAATAGCAAGTATGCAAGTGAGAAAAATGGGAAGTAATTAAAGGAGTAATAATGATGGAAGGATAGAGGAAGATGGGGCCATTTTACTAAAAATGACTAACAATCCAGTCTGGAAATAGTTCACGACTATTATTAAGCTAAAATTATTTCAGCTTAATAATCTATAGAGTGAAAAAAGAAGAAGACTTTGAAATCATCTAAATATTTATTATATTTTATTATAATTCATTTGGCTTACAAAAAAAGGCAAAATAAAAAGCAGATACATAAAAACTTTTGGACGGAAACCAGATATAAATGTTGAGATAACATTTTGTCTTGATAACGATAAACCATTAGACGGTAATAAAGTGGATATATTATTATCAAGGATTTCAAAATCGATTCCACGATACGCTCGATTATTTCTGGCATCATGAGAATCAATCTTAATATCACAATATTTTTTTAATACCTCGATTCTTGACTCTCAAATCCCCAGTAAATGAAAGTTCATGTACTCGAAAACTAACAGCGATAACAAGAATTGGAAAATTTTTCAAGTGTTACTAATATATATTTGTAAGAAGGTATATAAGAAAGGATTGATACAATATATCTTTTACAATGAAAAGAACAATACAGTTCACACTTTACACTGCCGCCACTGCCCAATCCCCCAAATGAAACCTAAGTTCGGGGGATTGGGCGGTGACAATAGATTTTCTTCAAGACGCAGCTGTTACCTCTTTGTCCAGTGGCAGCAGTGTAAAGTGTGAACTGTGTTAGTTCCTATTTATATATGTTTCCATCCACCTTTCCCGTAACTTCTTCCAAATATATATATATTACAAATTACCTCAAAAATCAAAGAGAGGTTTTCCTTAAAGAATCATAGTATTATTAGTATGTTTGCCCTTTTGATATAGCACCAACAAAATGAAAATGTATTTATCATGAGTTTCTTTGGTTCTAGGGATTATTCGCAAATTTAGCATAGAAAATGGTTTTTTTTCCCCAACCCTATTTCGGTACAGTGATAAATAAAGAACATTTATTTTTTATGTGATTTTGAACATAGGAATAAAAAAAATATTGAAATTTGAAATGAGAATCAAGAATTCGAAAAATAAAGGTTAAAATAAAAATGGGGAAACAATCAAAAAAACAGGAGTCATGACATAATACTATAATTAAAACATGGATTGTATAAAAAAAATTCATCTTAAAATTTTTTTAATGAATTCAAGAAATTTTCTAAACGTAACAATAGCATAACTCAAAAGATAATTTTTCTTCTTTTTAATTTACAATTTGATTGCACATAAAGTGAATTTATTACATTTAAATCAAACCATATATGTGCATCACCCAAATACTAATCAAATCAATGTTTGTGCGTATCAATTTCACTCACCACAAATCTTGGATAGTAAAATGTAAGTCGATTCTTTTCGTCCATATGCTATTATAAATATAAAAACCGCCACAAAGCCACGCACAAATATTTAATTCAAATAAAAACCAATGATTCTGGAACATTCTTATGATATACAATTCTATGCAACCCTCGCAGGTTGCCCAACTAACACTAATAAATGATTGTCTAACATTTTACAAAAATACTTATGATAATATTGCCGAGTATTTCATTACTATAAAATGTTTATAGTGTCTTAGGTTTCTTGCAATGTTAAAGAAAGAATAATCTGATATTTTGGTATTCATAGGGACGATTTAAAAAGTAGGGACGGTCTTAAGTAGAAATATCAAGATGGTTAGTAATAATAATATACTTATATACTTTTTTTTAATGACTTCTTAGTTATATAATATTTTGAGGTGTTGCTAAAAGCAAAGTGTTTGAAATTTTTAAAAATTCCAAAAGGCTGCACGAAGCATCTCTGAAAAATAAGAGTTTTTTATCAACTGACTTTAGATTTATTCATTTTTAAATCTAGATTTGATTATTATGACGCTTTGTTGTGTGTTGTTATGTAAGTAATTACAAAAGTACAGATTTCATAAATCTCTAATAATTGAATTAGTTGTCGTAATAATTACAACTCCATCTTGTCAGCGTGGGATGAATTACGTTACTTTTCTGATAAAGGCTTACACAAATTTTTCTACTCTGCTTCGTAACAAAAAAATGTGGTTATCGCGCCATCCTTATTATTTCAAAGGTATTCTCAGAAAAAAAAAGCAATAGTTTACAGATAGGCTAATACAAAAAAAAAAATCGAGCCCTTGAAATGATCGATAATAAATATTAGACAGCAATGTTACATATATTTACATTTAAAAAAACCCTAACTACTTTCACCTATAAGAAAGATACAGATCTAACTTACTTATATATATATTTATGTGTCGAAGATTAATTCGACGGAAACATGAGCTATTTTCTTCTACAAACTTTTATTGAATCTAAAGATTCGAATAACTTGATATAAAGCAATAAAAATCAAATCTAAAATAATTTACATTCAATGAGTATGTATTAAAATACTGTGTACTATTTCATCAAGAGTAGTAAATACTTTTTTTTAATCTATAATCTAATTCTATCTCCCATACTATTTGGTCAAATTTCTTAAAATAACTTAAGTCTATTAATGGAATATTGGAGTTAAAAAAAGACTGAAGCCCAATAAAAAAATTAGTGTTTATCATAGTTGTTTTAATAACCAATAACCATTTCACTTAGCACTACAAAATACTAATTGTTAATATTCAGATCAAATCATTATCAATAGAAATAACACCACTCTGAAAGTAACAAAAATATATATACAATTGCATAATATTAACTGATATCCTGCCTTAGACGTGTTGCGTCTGCTAAAAGACAATGGGGTCTTTCTTTCTATCTAGTGTTGTATTGCAGCCCAACCCGAGTAGATATACTCGCTGTGCCCGTGTCACGATCATCTGAAGGTTCAAATAATGTTCGTTTATCTAATGCAAAGAGGCTAGCATGTGATAAGGATTCATCTATCGTATCATGTAACATAGCAACGTGAGCAAAACACAAACAATTGATTTGAAGTGTTCACTAAAATGTAGTGCAAGTGGTTAAGGCTGATTGAGCTCCAAGTACTTGCAATAGAATCCTTAGTGGAGTTACAAAATTAAGTGAGACGAAGCCACGATGTTAGCGAGACATGGTCAAAATAACTATATATTAAAAAGTCATCTTTAAAACAAATGAATTATTATTATTAGCATCGCGTCTTACTACCCGTTCGGGTTATACGCACTTACGCTAATGTGTAATGGTAGGGTGATTGTGAGATTAAATGAAGGACCTACAGTTTAACGTGGAATCCGAACTACGGTGGAGGGCTGGCATTCCCCACATTCACAAGATGTCTTGTCAGAGGTGAAGGAAGGGTTTGGTAATCAGATAAATCTTTGCCGGTTTAAACAAATGAAGAAATAGCTCTTTGATAATCTGGAAATATAATGTGATATCATCTCCTGGACAACTATATTAGATTAAGTTAATGCATCGTGATGGCTTTCATTTAAAAACACGAGAATCCTTATATTGTTACATTGTCTGTACATTAAGTGAACATTAAGTTGATCGTGATCCAGGCATTACAAGAGCAAGATCTTTCTCTAATTTTATAGCATATTAGCGCTAAATAGATTCATTTAGTTGTTGAAATGGTCGGCCAACCACTAACATTGTTTGGGTTAAACGGAGGCTACGGAACATAAAATTTACCAGTAGCTCGTCAGATCACACCACTCAAAATTGAAAGCCCCTACTATTTTGAATGTGCTGTTCTACATATGCTCACATATTGATAAAAATTAAAAAAACATTTGTTACAACTAAATTTTATTTTTAGAAATAATTATAATTTGGAAATACTTCTTCGTGCTAAAGATTGCAAAATGCTTTAGATCTTTTACAGATCAATGTCACAGATTTACACAAGTGTTTAGCAATGTGATAAAAAAAAAAGTCTGGGAAATTAATATAGGCCAATTTGCATTTGTTCATATAATTGTATATTTATATAAATCAATGAACTGATGGTAGGAGATATATTTTAGGCTCAAATTTGATGTGTTACCCTATGAATATAAATTGTAAAAACAGCGCAATACGCATTAGGGAAGGTGCCTTGCGCCCAGATAATGGAATGAAAGTATTTTGAAAGAATATGGAGCTGTGAGCCTGTGTCGAGGTGTCTGTAGATCACACGTATCCGTTGCGACCAGGGTTAGGGTGCATCTGGACCACCAAGTTGTGGCTCTCCTTCCTCAGCTCCCAGCCTTTGCGAGTTTCCTGCGGGTCATGAAACCTTCCTTTAAACTCTCCGTTCGGTACATTTTAGTTGCAGTCCAGGGGAACGGGATGATGGGGGATTTGAAGGAATCACACAGTACGTCATACTCACCATGTAGAGGACTCACCCAAAGGAGACGCGACTCACCATGTAGAGGACTCGTCCAAAGGAGACGCACAGTATATATGACTCACCATGTAGAGGACTCGCCCAAAGGAGACGCACAGTATATATGACTCACCATGTAGAGGACTCGCCCAAAGGAGACGCACAGTATATATGACTCGCCATGTAGAGGACTCGCCCAAAGGAGACGCACAGTATATATGACTCACTATGTAGAGAACTCACCCAAAAGAGACGCAAAGTATATATGACTCACCATGTAGAGGACTCACCCAAAGGAGACGCACAGTATATATGACTCACCATGTAGAGAACTCATCCAAAGGATACACACAGTACGCCATACTCACCATGTAGAGGACTCACCCAAAGGAGATGCAAAGTATGTATGACTCACCATGTAGAGAACTCACCAAAAGGAGACGCACAGTATATATGACTCACCATGTAGAGGAACAGAGCCGCAAACGCGTGGAAGAAGAACGAGAGTACGGCGAAACCATACGACCAGGAAAGGTAGTTAAAGTTGGGATACATCAGCCAGTCACGACGCCAGCACTCACCGCCGAATATAGACACCGCGAGGAACAGCAGCACCGCTGCACACAAACAGACACGGCCGCCTTTACAACTCTCATACCCTCAATGTTGGTACACCTGAAGGTCAAATCTCCTTCACTTTGACACCCACAGTAACCTTTGCCTCGGTGAAACATTTCGAAGAAAGAGCAAATCTTGAATAGGTATATATTATAAACATATGTGAAACATCTTTAGAAAAGTGGAGGTCATGGGAGTGAAGTGTTTGAGAAGCGTGCTAGACGTCACCAGTTTAAATAGGATTAGGATGTAAGGAAAGAGGATTCTAAGAAGATTAATGGACATGAAGTATGTAGGAAGGAAACCGTAAGGAAGAGATGGAAGGAACAGATAGCAGCAAGTGTGCAAGTGAGAGGAGAGTGCAGGAGGAAGATGGAGGTATTTTAGTACTAAACTGATCCAGCCACATTTGATGATGATGATTTGCAACATTTCACAAAACATGACTTATTTCAAAGGTACCCCTGGTACTAAACAGTATCTCAACACCAGCAACCATAATCAGACACCTTAGCTTGGCTGGCAGCATATTTTCTGGTTCCGGGTTCGTATCCCGGCATGGCCCGAAAATCTATAATTGGTGAAATGTGGGTTTCTCCTTGTTCTAGATAATGAGTTAGTTTTTAAGTTGTGTGTGTTGATATAATCAGTCTGGTCTGAAAGTGCATGAGGTTTGTTTTATCATCGCATGTTACACACTTATTTGGTAATTAGTCTACCTGAGTAGGGATGAGGAAGGGAGCATTTTAGAGGTAATTTACCCACATTTACGTGGAAGTAGAGTGGGAAATCATTTAGTAAAAAACCACCCTCAGTAGACTTGACCAAGATTTGAACCCCAATCTCTCCCTGTTTTCAGCAGGCCAGTCTAACATGAGAGGGACACCTTAGACTGTTTGGACATTTAAGTGGGTCACGGTAAAAAAAAAAAAGTCTTGTTACTAAATGAACTAACTTAATCGTAGATTAAGTTGACAAGTTGGTATGATAATATCCTATATAGCAAATATTATTTTACTTTATATAAAAAAAACCTTCCAAGCTGTAACAAGTGAATTTTTGATACAGTAAATACATTTTTTGTATCTCCTTTGCTTTATTAATTCAAAATGGCAGACAAGATGAAGCTACAAAGTGGAAAACAAGCTCAAAATTTGATCAACAAAATCTTTATTTCGACTTGCACGCGTCTAGTTTAACTTTGTGTGCGCGCATACACATGCACACACTATTTACCTGCTACTGCGTTGCAGATGAAGGCAATGCCAGAAAGTAGCCATTCGTACATCAGCACAAACTCTAGAGGCCAGCGTACCAACTCTAGCGCTATTATTATTTGGGACGTGAACGACAGCATCAACGCCAACGTCACGAACGCCTGGACCACCATCAACCATCCTGGAAGAGATCATTATAATAGGGTTTTCCCCCCTTCTTTTGTTAATCCCCTCCCGTTTCCCCAAACTTTTGGGCTATACACATGTATACTAACTGCGCTGATAAAGAAGGCATGATGGCATCATACTAAAAAAAGCAGGTCTAACAGTTTATTATCTGTCTGTACCCAGAGATACAACACAAAATGATACAGGCCTACGGATCCCCTTAAAAACTTTATATTTAGAATTTCTACTGTATATTCATAAATTGAGGATGCATCAAGATTTTAATTCTAATTATATAGAGTCTACTAATGACTGATTTTTGAAAATTCTAAGTAGGTATTTAAAAAAAAATAATTGCCTTTAACTATTCTGTTCAAAACGAAAATTTGGGGGGTATTTTTTTTTTTAAATGATAAATAACACTTGATACATTTTGTGCGATAAAAATCAAAGTTTGTAGTCCGCAAACAAGTGAACTAAGAGACGTAGTTTGCAAACGACTAGATAAATTCGCCGCTATTTCAAACGGTATACACCAACTTAGACCCAACAAACTTTGCGATCTTAACAGACTCTATAAACGTTTGTGTTTGAAGGAGAATAGAAAAACAAAAAAGCTCCCCAAAAAGTGAAATATATAGAGAGACCTGGCAGAAGCCACTCCCTGATGACATAGTACTCCTGGCTGAATATGTAATGACAGCCGTCAAAAAGCCTGTCAAACTGGTAGTATGGGTATCGGAACTGGTCGAAGCAATACTCCCACAGTCCCATGTGCTTGAAGTCGCTGAACGTCTCCTGGTAGGACTGGATCCAGTACGGACTAAAACAAAGATAACGCTCGGAATAAGTAGGTCGCGACGGGAGGATGTTGAAATATTATTATTATTAGCACAGAGTCTTACTACCCGTTCGGGTTATACGCACTTACACTAATGTGTAATGGTAGGGTGATTGTGAGATGAAATGAAGGACCTACAGTTTAACATGGAATCCGAACCACGGTGGAGGCCTGGCATTCCCCACATTCACAAGATGTCTTGTCAGAGGTGAAGGAAGGNACCCGTTCGGGTTATACGCACTTACACTAATGTGTAATGGTAGGGTGATTGTGAGATGAAATGAAGGACCTACAGTTTAACGTGGAATCCGAACCACGATGGAGGCCTGGCATTCCCCACATTCATAAGATGTCTTGTCAGAGGTGAAGGAAGGGTTTGGTAATCAGATAAATCTTTGCCGGGACCGAGGATTGAACCCCGGACGACGAAATAGATTCGAAGGAGGTTGTGTATGTCGAGTTAGGGAATGAAGGGCAAGCTTACGTTCTGACGGCGATGAACTTTCAAGTTCTTCAAGATAACTAAGTAATAACGCTCTTTTATCCCAATTAAACTAGTAAATAAAAATCATTAAATATTTGTTTACCTTGAGAATGACATTATCAGCATAAGCCCGGCGATGTAAGTTACCATTCCTCCAAACACCAGTGCATCTGAAACAATATCCTTTGATATAAGGATCCCTTAGGGCAAGTGACGCGATATTCCAACTTGTTAACTCCGAGTGAGTTGAGTTGTCGGGAATAATGCTGTGAGCACCTCATCGTGTAACTTAAGATCCTACACCATTAAAAGTGTAATAGGTACTATCATCATACTTGCGATAAAACGGCAAATCCAATGGTAATATAATTATATTTATTAAAAACTATTTCATTTTTTACAAAAAATGATACAACTCAAATCCAAACGTAAACGTCTAGGCCTATTATACCAAACAACACATAATTTGTTCCATGATCCCTTATGATTTGTCATCACCTTATATATTAGGAAAGTCAAACCGTTTGATTTGTAAATATTAACTGCTGAAATTCTAATTTATATGCGAGTGAAACAGGAGCAAAGTTAGATCAAGTCAGACAAGTAATTATTCTTATGAAGGCTGGTTTAAGCCAGGTTGGAAAGTAACCTATTAATATATTTATAGATTATTTAGCTATATTATTATTATCAGCACCGCGTCTTACTACCCGTTCGGGTTATACGCACTTACGCTAATGTGTAGTGGTAGGGTGATTGTGAGATGAAATGAAGGACCTACAGTTTAACGTGGGATCCGAACCACGGTGGAGACCTGGCATTCCTCACATTCACAAGATGTCTTGTCAGACGTGAAGGAAGGGTTTGGTAATCAGATAAATCTTTGCCGGGACCGAGGATTGAACCCCGGACCTCCAGCATAGAAGTCTGACACCCTACCCCTAGACCGCCAGGTCACCAATACCGTAATTATATAGGTATTAGTTTATTTTAAAATTCGACTACTGGTGGATGTGTCTGTTCAGATCTTTACCGTGTTCTCAGTTCGGTTCAAACAGAGCCTTTTGTCACTTTGTTGGAGGTAAAATCTCGAGTGGATCTACGAGAACGTTTTCGTTTACAGAAGGAAAGTATAATTAACCGTTTCACAAGAATATTGTATTTTTGTGAAAAAAGAGCCAAGTGTGGGCACTGTACAAGATTATTGCGATGTAGCGGCTCTACAATACGTGTAACGCTTCGGTCTTGCAATTTTACATAGTTTTCAATTATATTTGTTCCTGCGTCACTTTTGAGGTGAAATTTATTTTATTATCTTTTGGATTCTTGTGAGTTCAGTGCTAGTTTACATGTGATTTTCAGGTTGTTTGGGGGGGTGGGGGGGGGGGAATGGCCTAGAAGATACTGTTCTTAGGTTTCGTCCCCCAAGTTGTGTTTGTCTTCACTAATTCTTTGACTAGCTTTAAGGCAGAAAATACGCCACAACTAAAATTATTGACATTTTATTAATAAAGATAAATGTTTTCCCTAAAGTTGGGTAGTCTTACCAAAGAGTGAAACAAAAACAAGTAGCTTAGGTTAGGTTAGGCTCAACTCCTGGCTGGTGTTTTTTTAGACATGTTGGGCTGTAATCTAGACTGGTCAATGTGGGGTTTTTATAATAATTAGCATGGCTGGGAGTTTTACTTATGCAAGCAAGGGCCTATAACGGCTGGATTAACTTTAAAATATTTGTTAATCGATTTACATTATTTATTTAGATGTGAATAATATTTTTAACGACATTCAAAATATTTTATCAATGACATGCTATAAAATTATAATTAAATGATAATAAAATAATAGGGCCTATTTTATTTTGCTAAAAAAATCCAAGGAATCGAAAACTAAAAAAAAAACTCAACTCTGAAATAAATAGGATTATTGACCTATAAACTATTTTAAAGCAACAATATAAAACTTTGACAGGTCAACATTTTACTGAGCCTAATACATCCATACACTAGCTCATGTCTTATGTAATCATATTATGAGGATGTTAATTTTGAAATGTTAAAATTGTTGTCGTTAAGTTAAGTGGGCCTGCCATAAATAATTTTTTTAAACGCCCTCGAAAAGATTCTTTCTTTGGCGATAAGACCATAAATTGTGATACATGAGAAGTAATGAGTCAACTAGCGTTTTGTAGTTGTTTTTAAATGAAATAATATCGGATGAAAGGGGACGGATAATGCAAACAAATTTGACAATTAGACCGCCGATAATTACCTGAGTGGGTTCATAAAAGTACACTTGTTGACAATAAACACTTGCTTACTTGATGCTTTCGGATAATCCTGCTTCTCAGCAGATGTCATCTTGGCACGATCAAGAAACTTAACTAGATATAGACGAATAAAATTAACTGCTTGCTTAATCCGTCTTTAAACAAAGGAAGCTACAAAACAAACAACATTATTCCCACTTTCCTCGGACAACATAAAACTCACACATAAGCAACGCGCAAGTAGGTGTTGCCTAGTCAGTAGCCACACCTACGAAAACAAACTTAACGCGTGAAATTTCCCCCGCAGGTATTAAATAAACCAGTATTACATATCCGGTTAGCAAGTAGATGTTTTATTAAATACGAGTTCCACGAATTATTTGCTCACAAAAACACGTTTAAGTGTTGTATCAATCTTAGTAATTCTTTGTTAAAGAATGGATCGAAATATTCTGGTATATAATCGTGTGTTTGTGAAACATGGTGGTACACCTGTTTATAAAACTTGGTGGGTTTTATGTTATATGGCGCTAAATTTAAATCTATCTATTAGAATTAAAATCAAGTATATTTCACATTTGGTTCTTTGGTTCAACATTTACATTACCTCCGAACTATACGGAGAGATTAAATTGCCTTAATAATGGTAAATGTTTTCACTTTCTTTGTGAGATTACCACATTAAATTAAGTGGCTATTAATAATAGTGTTTAAAATGTACCAATTAAAAAAATGTCATAAAATAGCCAGTTTTTGTATCTGAATGTGATAAGGTAAATTCCTTTCATTGGTCTAAGGCATCACACTGGTGTTAAACTGGCCTTTTGATTACGGGGAGATTGGGTTCGAATCCTGGTCGGATCTACCGGGTGTGGTTTTCCACTCTCCTTCCATGCAAATGTGGATAGATTACCTCTTAAAATGCTTCCTTCCTCACCCACACCCCGTTACAGTAATTTATCATACATGTGTATAACCTGAACAGGTAATAAAACACGATAAAAGAATAAGTTAATTGCTCATCACACTTATTCGAAATTGAGGAATCCATGTTGATTAGTTTCCATCCCACCAAAATGAATAAACTTCCTAATATATATATATATATGTTAATCGCTCATTACTTTCGTTACCTATAATACTACCCCAACCCTTTAAGCTGACATCTTCCATATAAAAAAGAATCCTAAATGCATTTATTTATAAGTGAAGCTAAATCTAAATAAAATAGATCAAGAAAGCCTTTTAGTCAAGTCATGTGATCTGCAGCTGGCTCTTTTGATATTTATCAATACATAGAGAACAATAATACAGTCTAGTCTCAGAAAACTTGACCAAATGTGGTCTGATACGGTGTCAAGTGTTACGAATGAACTTGCATGAGATGTATGTTTACCACGCCATATTTACTAAACAAGGATACAGTTGTACTGTACTGTAGTATTGTACAGTACATATAATATCGTATTGGTTCGAATAACATGTTACTGAATTGGAAAACTAACAAACACAGCACTTGTAAAAACAACACAGCACAAATGTTCCACTCGAGTTACACAAACAAACTGAGATGTTATACACAGTTGAATGACCTTGGATTGTGATGACTGGCGCCAACAACTGTGTGCACGTGCGAATGGAATGTCGAGTGTCAAATTTCCAAGACTCTACTATAATAATAATAATAATAATAAAAGTTATTAATGTTGACAAAAAAAGTTTGTCTTTTCTAAAAGATTCTTTCTACCAAAATCATTCTATAGTTTAGTGACAGCTCTGTATGCAAGAAAGACAGAGATGGCATGGACATGTGATGAGAATGGAAAAGGAAAGAGTCCCAAGGATGATGTAGATGAAGTATGTAAAACAACAACCACAAGGGAGAACAAGACATAGATGGGAGCAGATAATCGAAAGTGTGAGAGTAAAAGAAGAAGTAAGAATGATAGAAGGCTAAAGGAAGACGAAGGTATTTATTAAATTGACCCTGGCCACAGTTGATGATGGACAGAGGAACACCCTTTACGTATCTCCCACCGGACAAACAAGTAATGGCTGCCGATCGTTTCCGCCCAATCTAGTTTGCATCCTACCGGAATTGATCAGGGGGGGGTTTGAAAATTGCGACGCAACTTCCTAAAACAGGAAAAAATAAAAAAAGTCAGGGAGTAAAAATTAAAGTTGGCTAAGAATTATAGAACACTTGGAAAGGATAAATGACATATCTAAAAAGAAACTCTCCTGTTAGTTTTTAATTACATCAAACAGGTTTACTTTCAAGTTACACATTTTGGCGAACAAATCCTGTATGTTTAGCTGTGGATTAAAATTTAGAGGCCTTTTTGTGAACATTTTTATCGACTTTTCTTCATGAATGTTTGGAAATAGGTGATTCATATATAATAAACAAATAAAATAGTTAATTTATGTAATCTGTTAACACATTTATTCCATATAAATTCACCAATCAATGTAAAACAACAAACATACACATAAAACAAAGAATACATTTTATATTTTGTTAAATTTGATATGTAACAGTTTGAGTGACAGCTGGCTTTAAACCTTGTGCTGTCGCTTATTGACAGCATATCAATAATAATATGAGTATATTAATGTGTGTATTTATTAACATTTTAATTTATCCTTATTTGAAAACCATGTATTCATAAATACGTTAATATTCAATGAACACAAATAGTTTACTAAAAACCAGTTTGAGTTCCTCTATCAATATGTATAATATTTCTTATGACAAACTTGACTGTTTTTTAGTTATGACATCACTGTATAGATAGCAGCACTATGAATAATGTTATATTGAATGTAATCATTGAATAGCTATCTATTCAATGATTACATTCAATATAACATTATTCATAGTGCTGCTATCTATATTATGACAAAGTTGTCGATTGGTGCCCGCTACAATCTTAGTATGCCAGGTGCTTCTGACAAAATATCAAAAGGACAATACGTTATTCTAAATTATATAATTTTACAAATTGAAAAGAATTTAAGGAAGAAAATAATAATGTATTAATTTTTTTATCACACTGTGAAGGTCTTGTGAATATAGAAAAGTCCTTAGTTTTGCAAAGACTGTACATTAGTCGCAATGTCAAGAATTATGAGATGCATTCTCTCAAGTCGGTTATTGCCTAACGTTAAGAGTTAGCCATGAGGTTACATCAAAAACCTGCGAAATATAAATAATATTTAAAATATTCGGTAATGATAATGTAAGATGTCATAATTTAAAACAAATGAACAATATAAAAAATATAGGTATTAAATTAAAGCTAAGTATATGTAGTATCAAAAACTCTTGACCAAGTGTATACAACACAATTATTGCAATTTGAGATTCAAAAAAATTTTCAGATTCGAGACAAATTCTTTTTTAAAAAAAAAGTTTCAATTTTTCAAGTGAAATTTGCTTTGTGGCTTTACTACTGCTTTATTGGTATTTAAAAATAATTATAATATGACAGTCTTTACAACTAGGCCCAAGACAGGTAATTTAACACTTAATTGAGAATGTATTAATGATAAAATGTAGTTAATATCAATATTTTCTTTTATGTTCCATCATTTTATTATAGACCTCAAATTCATATCCACGATTTGGAAGTGATAGGTAAAATAGTTTAGTTAGACCCATCTCAAATTGCAATAAATATTCTTTTTTTTAAATAACAACTTAAATGCTTTGTCAGCATTTGTAAAATCTTAAGAATGTGCAACTATCAAACTGATTTACTCCCAGAAGTATCAATCTAAGTTAAAATTTAAACACATTTCACACAACTCACCAATGTTTAAGTAAACATGTTGGCTAATTAATTTGTTAGTTTCATGTCTATTTCTACATTTAACATGACGACTGTCATTTGTAAAAAAAAAAAAAA
>CABEEJ010001411.1:84966-117105 GCA_901482245.1 Timema douglasi
AAAAAAAAAAACACGTTCCACACCATATTATTATTATATGATTCTTACTCGCACAATACTAATATACACAAAATATATTCTCTTGTATACATAAAAATGACACCATTAATAATTCAAAATTCGTGGACGGATAATTATCTCTGTTATCAACATATCCCTTTTGGATCGGAATGTTTTAAAAAGCACAGCTCCTAAGAAACTAAGACAAAGCTAAAACAATAATAATAAGGACGGATTGGTAATACACACTAAAACATTTATTACTCCCATCAACAGACCCACATTTCCAAAGATTGAGATATGACAGTAAAACACGGAAAAGGGAATTTGTGCGTCAGTTGAACTTAATACATTACATTTTTTTAAAAGAGAGGGAAAGGGTTTGCCTACCATGATTTCCTTTTCATGAAAAGGATTCTCGTTGTGATAAACAAAACCTGGAATGATGAAGAGAGGGGGCTGAGGGTGGTTAAGAAGGGAGTTTTGAGGTTGGGAACTCCCCCCCACCCCCCCCCAAAAAAAATAACATTCTCTATAAAAAAAAATATATTTAAATAAATAAGCAAGAAATATTGAAGTGTGCGAAGTTTCAACTTCAAAACGCATATCAATTTAGACTTCAATTCAGAAAAAAAAATAATCTTGGTTTCAATAATTATGAATCACCAATAAAAATATCGAAAGCTAAAATACTAAATTTATGGTCAATGTTTAAAAATAAGGTGAACCAATGGCTAAATAAAATAAATGTATGCTCAATGATTGTCATTCTGAGCTGGTATCAATATTACGGATCATTAATAGTACGGACAAAATCTTGAGTAATTTAATTCTACGTTTTGATAAAGACTTGATTTGTCAGAAATATAACCACAATATTATATTTTTTCAGGCAAAAAATATTCTAGCTTAGAATATTTCATATAATTCGTTCAAGTTAGAAAACCCCTCCCTTCTCTCCAGTTAATAAAAAATGAGATTTAAAAAAACATAAAATTAGACACACTCCCACATATTTACATTTTGATTTCAGACGGTATATTCCTGGGAAAGTATTTTATTTGTGCTTGATTTTTCTACACCTCTTAACATATTTAATCAACGTGTGTAAGGCACTTTATTTCATACATATAAATTATGTTTAAAATGATATGTGGTCAACTGAATTATAACACCCATATATGAATTTTAAAATATACATGCTGCTGTAAAAAATAGATGGACACAATCAAACATCTGAATTTATATTAATAAAAAAAACAGCATCAAAATCAGTGGTAGAAAGTTGAAGATACTCAATCAAACAAATTAATTTTATCATCTAGATTTGACACATTATCATGGTATCAACAAAAAAACCTACAAAGAAGAGCTTTATTTTCGCAATATAGCGGCCCTTTTTATCTTTAAAAAAAAATAGCAGGGATAACATTAACCGGCTAACAAAATTAACCGATGTAATTTTGAACTTTTATTTCCACAAAACAATAGTGTAAGAAAAAAATGTGTAGCATGTATTAAGACATTTAATTTCGTATAGAAATAAGATACTGTTACCCAATATTGTTATGACCGACACCGTTCTAGCTCACAGCAGTGAGGGTGCTGATTAGGGCTCATCTAGTCTGGTGTGTTGGTCACAGGGGGATCACTGATTGAATTCAAGACAAATATTGGCAGTGTTAGTTTTGTTAATAAATGGTTTCCCGCTCTTTTTTACACAAAAATACAAGTACAATTCCTTTAAAGTCTACCTTCACCATTAACATGGATATCCAAGATGGCTGGTGAGATTCAATGTGTAGAGTAAAAAAACACTATTGTTTTTAATGCTTCCTAAACTTTTTAAACCGACAAACTTTCGAGACCCACCCAACTTTAATGAATATGCGGGCAACGAAGGTGTGCAATTTTTTTTCGTGATTTTCTATTTTCAAATAATTACAAAATTTTCGTGAGCTACCATTGTATCAAGACCCTCAGCCTGAGGAGCAGTTACCAACGATTCATTAAAGATAAGTAATTTAATTTTTTTTTAAAGTCAACATAATGAGATTTCAGCTTATTAAAAGCAGACGAATATATCAGAAATAAACGGACGTTCCCGTTGAGAGCGGAGCGTGCTCAAGCTTTAGTTTCTTGCTCCAGCTCGAACCTAATCTGAGACTCCTTGAGGTACTCGCGCTTCTTGTGTTGCACTGTGGACTCCACCAGGAACAGGATCCCGGAGATGAAGGCCATCACCACACCGACTACTGCCAGTCCGAACGCCCAACCCAAGTAGTTGTTGGTCTGCTCAGGCATCCAGCCTCGCATGTTGCCCAGGCAAGCAAAGACTATCACTGCGATGCCGCCCGTGAAACCTGAAACAAACCAGGGGGCTAAGTCCTCTGACTCTGTGCTTAACTTGGTCATTTTGCCACTCTGTTGAATTGTAAATGTTATGGAATCAAGAACAAGGAGGACTTGGCGATAGAATACCGACCTGCACCGAAGAGTAGCCCAGAGATGACCCGCACCAGAAGTATAAAGTGTTTCTGATCCGGACCGCAGCACAAGAAGAACAGTAGCACCAATATGACAGATATCAACACGCACAGGAAACAGAGCGTGAAGAAGAACTGAGTGACCAACATAAACGCTGAAACAAAACAAGAACATGACAATGTTAACGTATCTTACGACTAGATGATTAATTTGAGTTATGTACAATATCAAGCAGGACACAATTTATTTGAATTCTATCTATCCAGGAGTCTTTCATCGCCACGAAGAGTCGCTAAGTGCCGAGATTCTCTTAACAACGTGTCTACCCCCGATGAGCGAAAATTGTTTAAAGTAATTTTTGTTGGAAAGCTCCTGTCCTATTTCTTAAATGAATTGACCTTAGTTTAACACTAACATCTTTAGCTAATGTGGGCTTTGAATAACGCCTCTGTTTGCCCAAATGTTCCCTGACACAGGCGTGATTCGAACGTTTCATTGCAATGCCATCTATTAATGACCCACTCTACATCTGAATACTTCATATTAAAGCTGATAGATGAAGCTACCAATATGACATCTTATCTCGGTCGGTAGTGCGTCTCTCTACTGAGTCCCGGGTTTGATTCCCGGCATGGCCGAAAAATGTATCGTTGATAAAAATATGGGTTTACCCTTGTACAGTGATGAATTAATGACAGGGGGGCTGGATGTTGTGCTTGTCTTTAAGTTATATTATAAGGCGTATGACGCTACGACAGGCCTAACTGGCAGGTAGTGGAGAATATATGGCTTGGATAAAAAGCTGACCACAGGCTGGGAACAGTGATGGAGGTAAATTAAAGATTAAGCTACGGTACTAGTTCAATGATATAATACGACCATGAATAAAGCAATAAGCGAGGAAATAAATGGCTTCCGGGCCTGCACTGGTAGCTGTGTTACACTTGCGCCAAAGAATGGATTATTATGTTTGGATGTGAAATCAAGATTCGGGATTTGAAGGTGAATTGGAGTTTCAAATTCGACCCAAGTCTACTTTTTTATGATTTAAAAATGATGACCACGACCACTATGAGGTGGTTGGTTGCACACAACACGGGTTGTAAATCTGGATCGGTGTGGTAACCTTTACTACAATTGACATAAAAAAAATATGTATCTGGGAGTTCGAAAATTTACTAAATATATTTTCATACATTCACACATCAAGTCATGGCTATCACTTTTTATTGATATTATCAATATCTCTGAAACAACACACAATATGTTATCAAATATGTCCCGCAATGTTTGTATTCTCTGAAAGGCCCTTCCTATAAAAATTGGACAGTAGTTGTAACAAGGTGTAAAGCACTCACGTGGGATCAGAAAGCCACGTATCTCATCGTAACCGGTGGTGAAGGGGTCGTAAACCCACCGGCAGCCGACAAAGAACCTTCGCTGGTACTCGTCTTGAGGGTCAGGCAGGGAACGGAAACAGTGAGACCAGAGCCCCAGTCTGTCCAGTTTGGCCCCGGTGATGCGGTAGTCGCTCACGAGCCAGCTAGGGGCGCAGAACGCCACAACCACGCACACCAGCGTTATTATGAAGATGCCGATGCCGACGTGGCCCGCCAAGCTGCGCTTCTTCATTGTTGATTGTGTGTAACTCACGGGGCTGGGGAGGGATGAGATAGTGGAGCAGTCAGAACAAGTGGTCTTTGATGCGGTCAAGTGCGCTGGGGCATTGAACTCCCTTTATTTTTAACCCCACGTTTTACTGCCCGTTACGGTAATACATTGGTGTACTAATTACACTAATGTCTTACAGATTAGAGAAGGTTTACCAGCATTTGCGTGGACGGAAAGTGGAAAACCGTTTAGGATTATTACTATTGTTATTAGCACCGCGTCTTACTACCCGTTCGGGTTATACACACTTACGCTAATATGTGATGGTAGGGTGATTGTGAGATGAAATGGAGGACCTACAGTTTAACGTGGAATCCGAACCACGGTGGAGAGTGGAGGCCCGGCATTCCCCACATTCACAAGATGTCTTGTCAGAGGTGAAGGAAGGGTTTGGTAATCAGATAAATCTGTGCCGGGAGCCGTTTAGGAAAACCCACATTCGCTGCACCCCATTTTCGGCAGTCTAGTCCAACAGTAGAATAGCGTGTTAGAATATGCGGCCACCAAAGCGAGTAACTCAAGTTTTAAAATTCAGGATCAACTTTTGGGAAACTTTTTTTTTTTCCAGCCCTTGTGATACGAAAATTTAATCTTTTTGTGACCTGCAAGTAATTCATCTTTCAAAATAGATGTGTATCATAATACATTTTACAAGTCTTTTTTTCGTGCCAATAAAAAAAACTTTTCCACAAGTTAGCACAAATCAAATTATGTAACAGGCCAGGGAGAAGGCCTTATACCGAGATTAGAGTTATATAATAGTTATACGTTTTGTGTGTTGCCTACACAAATGTTGACTTAAGGTCATGTGGAATTTTCCCAATTATTGCAAATATGTGCCTCAATATAATCGCTTTAATGGCCTGCCGTGTGTATTATAACCTTATTTTAATAATCTAATGATGCACCTGGTCAGATTTGAACTCAATAAAGATATATTTAATGATATCCATAGGTTATACTCACGTAATTTTTTTAATTTACAGTTGCAATAATTGTAGTTCAAAATTAAAATAATAAATCTACAATAAAACCTTTTGAAAAACATTCAAATACACTACGAGGTATACAACGCCCAAACATTGTTTAAAACAAACAGAATATACAGGTAATACGAAGATATAAAACTCTTATCATAACTGTAATTTCAGTTAAATAACTGTGAACCAACTAAACTATTTTATTTTGCTAAATGAAATAAGTTAAATGAAAGTTGAAAATTATTATCACTAACCTAATTATCACTCACGACGACGCCCAAACTCAACATAATAAACACTAACGCACTCTGTTTACATCTAGGAAACTACTTGCGGTTTTTTTTTTCAAGAAACCTGACAAAAATTAATAAACAACTTTTTCTTGGTTTTTCTTCAAATCATATCGATAAAATAGATTGTAAGAATGTAAAATACCTATTTTGCATTGCGTTAAAATAATTTAATTATTTATAATACAGGTACTTAATTAATTCAAAATATATTTTAAAATTCTCAAAAGTATCATGTTGGTCAACATTTCATGAACGCCGTCTTTACAAACAATGTCAATTGTCAAGTCAAAAATTATTGCAAAATTCCTCGTGTGAGCTTTATTCTTGGTCCTTGGTAAATTCTCACAATTAAACTCAATGCCATATTACAGCAACTAAAGACACGCACACATAAACCCATGTGTGGAAGAAAACTGCAATATTTATTTCAAGGCTACTATAGGTCTGTTTCAATGGATTGATCTGTCACAAAATGTATTAGTGAAAAGTAATTAATCAACGCCCAGGGAACTCGCCTATTTTATTTGTTCTGGAACCAAGTTGAAAGACATGAGCCGATAATAGTTCAAAAAGTGCATGTAAAACACCAGAAATTATTAACTATATCTACAACCACATTGGGCATACAAGTATAGCTCGGCTAGGCTCGTTTGTTCAACACACGGGTCAAGAGTTCGAATCCTTTAAGGTTTTTTTTCCTAAATGGTTTGCCCACTCATCCATACAAATGCAGGCACATTTTGTTAAATTTATTCTTCTCATATCCAGTGTAAATAGGCGTGGTTAGCCCCAAATAGGAGGCAAGAGAGAGTCCTAAAACGAAATGGCGCTACTTTAATAAAGATGAAAATGGGTTTTATTCGATTACCGTGTCCAGGTGTCATTTTTTAAATTGACAAATAAACCAAATATAATCTAATACACTATCTATGCTCTGATTGACATGGGGAGCCCATTATTTGAAAACTGTTAACTAATGTATTTACATTCTTAATTAGTTTACTGTATTTCTTTTTACATAACTATTTAATCTGTAAAAAGAAGTTTTATTGGAATGTTTTGATATCTTTTTATATTAAATAAAGCAAATAAGGTATATTTCTAGAATGCCTTTCAATAAAAAATGTTGGTTTTAATTTTAGGGGGTAATGAATGTCATGAGTTAAAAACTAGGAAAAAACTTTTATTTTTTTATAGTGAAAATGTAAGAGTTTTATTTAAACTATATAAGTAGAAGAATTAATAAGATTTTAACTATTAAAATAAAGAGTTAGCAGCTCTAATTTGAACATCAATCTTCCTTAATTGGAATTATTTAATTCAATATCGTCATTAACAATGATAGGCTACACCTCTATTTTTGGTTTCAATTAATAAAATCAGGATAACTTAAAATAATAATAAAATAATAATCTACTTCTTATTTAAGATAAATTGATAAATCAATACTTTTTGTAAGTTTTAATTTTGGAAAGAAAAAAACAAATCTTCGCTGACAGAGGACATGTTCATGGGAAAGAGGATGCAGGGTATTTACGGTAGCTCAATTTTCAACCCTGCTAAATTTTGTATAACACACCATACATACGAGATTACGGGTAATTTTATTTCCTGATGCTGGGCTCATGTGGGTTTTACCAATTGGGGGGTGGATTGGAATGTCCCCCCCCCCCTTTTCCACTACTCCCCTGAGAGAAAATTTTAGGACTTTATAACGTAGAGGGAGGAAATTTAAGAACATCTGAACATAATCCTGAACAAATTGTTTTGAGTTTGAGGAACCAATTTTTACAAATTTTTACAAATTTATCGAATAGAACAAAATGAAAAAAGAAAGCTGTTGAAGAGGGAATGGGAGAAAAGCTACATTTTATCATTTTTATCTTAAATTTTTTAGCGCCGCATCTTGCTGCGAGTTTGGGTTGTATATACGCTGATGTACTAATAACACTAACGGTTTTAAGGACTAGGAAAGTTATATTTAAAGGAAGTGCAGCCACATTTGTGTGGAGGAAGAGTGGAAAACCATTTTGGGGAAGGGGAAAAAAACCTCAGTATTATATCCGACCGAGATTCAAACCCCCGTCATCAGCAGTCCAGTCTACAAGAGTAGCACCTTAGACCATGCAGCCATCAAAACAGTTATTTTTATCTCTGTTAGCTTTGAATAATCTGTCAGAATTATTAGTATCAAACTGCAGGCAAATCCCAAATACACAATTTTATTTTTCCATACAAATTAATCAAAGAAAGAGATTAATGTTGAAGAGTGAAAAGTGGGGGAGAGGGGCTTGAGCCCCCTTTTTGCCAATGTTAGACTGGGGGGAGGGGCTTGAGCCACCTTTTTGCCAATGCTAGACACATCGAATCGACTGATAAATCGGTCAGACCATTTTCAAGTGCACAGTAAATATCCAGAACTTATATTTGTGGTAGAAATAAATTTTATTGCCATATCTCTGTACAGTTACATATTTGCTCTGAAATAAGATTAAAACATCATCTTATGTTACACAACAACAAATATTATACAAAGCATAGAAATACAAATGGACAGTTTCAGTGACATCAGATTATTGTTACATGTAACATTTATTATGTTACTGTATTTAATTGTTAAGACACACTCAAAAGAGAACGATCATTCTTTAGTTTAGTTTTGTAATCTTATTTTGTGTTATATAAAGTAGGTATTTAGTTCTGACTGAACACAACTTTACACTCGCTTTATAATCAAGTGTTAGCTTCCGATTAAATTCTCAAATTTGTGTTTTACCCTTGTAATGCTATCGAATGATATCGTTATATTTTTTTACATATGAAGAGGTACAGGGGAAAAGTTGCATCCATATTTTCCAGGACAGCTTTTATATCAAAAACCTCGTAAAGACCTCAGGAAACAAATTTATTTTTATTAATTTAAATATGACGGAAAACCTCTTTTCACCATGATCTAAAGTCCATTAGAAAGGTCTTATGATTATTAGACAAATTGTAGCATTAAATCAATTCAAGTTAAAATGGGACTACAAGAACTTTTCCCCTGCAACCTTCATTTTTTGGCAGGATTCTGGTTGGAGGGAATATTTAGATAATACTAAAGTTTTTATCGATCAGAATCGATAACATTTTACTACATATTTTTATTTAATATGTATTGATATCTATAAAAAAATACATCTTTAGATCACATGACTTAATGTATGAACAAGTGAAAGTAGATAAAGTTTTTAGCCGTCAAAAAAATTTCTTATAATCTAAATCAGATTGTAGCTTTAACCACAACTCAAAAAAACAAAATAAATTAACCTAATTTATAAGTTGAAGAAATCTAATATATTACCCCTCAATTTTTTTTTTTGAATGTATAGTGCTACAATGTGATTTAACTCCATGAAAATACTGCTTATTAAATATTAGTTCTCCATGTAGTCATAAACAGAATTGTGTTTCTATTAAGGAACATTGGAACCTTTCCTTTACGTTGACCTCAAGATATTCTCGTCAACAAGTGATTGGTCAGTCGTAATAAATGGCGAACGCAGGAAGGAATGTAAGGTTGGAGAGGCTCTAAAATATATTTAAAATGGGTTGGGGGGGGAGCTACTTATATTTTTAAACAGCACATAATAATATTGTTATTCACGTTAAACTAACACACATTTACAAATTATATTCTAATTAGGGGTGTGTAAATGTAGAAAAATGACAAGAGAGGAATGCGAACCTAGGTTAACCGGATTCACGTGCTGACCCCTCCACCGCCCGAGCTATCCGGAATCTCCTGCGTGTTAGTATGTCTCACAGGGCTCAGCCCCATACAAGTTGTCGGCACGTAGTCGCAGTCGGGGTGACATTTTTTCTATATTTATACTTACCCACATTTGTACTGTTCATAGAATACTCAATAAATATGTTTTAGCTGAGGAAAATAACAATGATCTTAGCCAGGATAAAGAGGGTGATCAAAAGTAAAAAATGCACAAATCTTAAAGAGTATCCACAAATCGCAATGGAGAGGACCCAACAAGCCACCACCGTGGTTGTGCGACTGTCGGAAAAACTGCGACATTTTACATTTATTAGCCGGAGGGGAAATCTACTCTGTCCAAAATGATAGAAAGAACCGATTTTGTATGTGGTTTTAAAGCAGCACGCTTCAAAAACTATTATTCCTCAAGACATAGTTTACAAACTAATGGCTCTAATAGAAACAAAGTTCCGTTTGTGACCAGACGCTAAGTGCTACAAAATAACACAAATAAAATATAAACTATAATTAGATATATATATAGAGATTCAAGAGTGCATCATGTCACTAACAATTGTATAAAAAAATAGGTAATTTCAAAACATTTTTAATTCTATAATTTTGTCAATACAACATTGGACGGATATAATTGCACTTACATTTCTATTTAAACGTACAACTGTCGATACTTTGTGCGTGAAACAGTATGCCATCTTTCATGAGTGACAAAAAGACTCATTGCACTATATAAATCAACATTTCATGTAAAAACACTTCAAGTTTTATACATTTTACATCACAACAATTTCATACACTATTCAAAAGTAAATATAAAAATCATTTTTGTAAAGTTGAAAATATTAAGTTATGAATTTATTGATTGTTCCAACACTTCTTTATTAAAATACATATAAAATATATGAGTTAACCCCCCTGATAAGTGATGTATTTTACTGACAAAGTTTTAAAATAATATCAATTTTTCTGGAATGACAAAAAGCGCATGGAATTGAATTAATTATAAAAAAATAAATGGAATGTTTTATAAAATAAATCTAGAGATGTAATGATGGTGAGAGATATATTATTGGTAAACATTTGCGCTATTGATTAACAATGTTGCCTACCTGATGATTTCGAGGCTTTTTTTGCAAAGCAGGTTGCATCTTAACTCGACGCATCTAAGCACTCTTAGACTCCAATGTGAGAAATAGATCTAATGATAACTCTTCCCCTCTTCCTCTGACAAATATAAACACTCACTATACTATTTTCTCCTCGAAAACATTGTCGTGCTTTTTAAAATAACCTTTTCTTTGTTTATTCTTGATATGCATAAGCTACCACATACTTTTAGTTTTAAGTATACATCCTGTCAAGACTCCTACAGGGCGTTTTCTGTACTAAACCAAATAGCCCAAGTTATAGATGATTCATAGAAAATAAGTTTACAAAAAAAAAACTACTTCCAAGATCGAATTATTAATTTTATGACACTATATGACTAATTTTAGGTTTATTTAAGAATTTATAGTTTTTGTTTCAACAGTGTATTTTTAAAACTCACTGAATAAAATTTCAATTCATTAACACGGGAAATTCCATCTTGACCTGCCGTGAAGTCACAGATCACAGATAGGCAGTGTCCCAAAGGAATAGTAATCATTTTATTAATAAAAAAGGGGAATATCTGTGTTGGCAAAGTTCTTTGGCACATCTGATAAGAAAACAATTCAACCAAGGGATCACAAATAATTTATTTGATAATTAACTATTCAAATTAACTTTCTAGCTTTTATCTTTTATAAAACTTTTTATTATGTTTTTTATTGTGAACTTGTAGGCCTACGATTTTCTGTTAAGTGTATAGGACATTTCCTTCTTCCTTTCAATGTTTAATTTAAAATTTAAAATAGCTGTTTGGCGTCATTTTTTCCTTTATTATAATATTCATTTAAAATCTCAATCAAACTTTCAACAGGAAATATAAATTTAGAGAAAATGTTTAACAGATTTCATCCGAATTAACAAATCAAATTTATATAACTACGTGTTGAACATGAGTGAACCTAAATTGCAATCTAAAAAAAAAAANAATCAAAAATGTTGTAATCCAACCGCGAATATTTTTATGGGGGTGAAACTTTGCTTCAAAATAAAATTCTGAAATCGACAAAACAAAGTTTAAATATATATATTTTTTTAATCACAGATGAATGATAATTACTACTATTATTATGGTTTAAATTAGGAGGGATAGCCAGCACACTTACCTTGGTGATACTCGAGTAGAAATTGTTTAGATAGAACACTAAAAAACACAAACACATTCTTAAGGCCAAGCTTTCACTGTCACAGACAGCTTCATCAGGTCAGGAGAGTAGACTGATGCTTTTGGTTGAACTGTAAGGTTGACTGTCCACAGAAATCAAAAATGTTGTAATCCAACCGCGAATATTTTTATGGGGGTGAAACTTTGCTTCAAAATAAAATTCTGAAATCGACAAAACAAAGTTTAAATATATATATTTTTTTAATCACAGATGAATGATAATTACTACTATTATTATGGTTTAAATTAGGAGGGATAGCCAGCACACTTACCTTGGTGATACTCGAGTAGAAATTGTTTAGATAGAACACTAAAAAACACAAACACATTCTTAAGGCCAAGCTTTCACTGTCACAGACAGCTTCATCAGGTCAGGAGAGTAGACTGATGCTTTTGGTTGAACTGTAAGGTTGACTGTCCACAGCTGACTCGATTTTTATTATTATTACTATTATTATCAAATTCTTTTTTCCGTGGATAAAGCATTTGTGTGTAAAAATTTACTCCACTCATAAACGGTAAAAGATTTAAAAAAAAACTGTTCCTTGCGTAACAAAGGTCAGTTATCGGTAAGTGTGTTAGAATATAAAAACAAGTAAAAAACAACTAAATTTTATTACGTACAGTTGTTTTTACCGGTAGAATAAAGTTGAGTCAAATATGAAAATACTGTGGAGCTGACTATACAAAACAAATTCAAGTGTTTTAACGCGCTTGTGTCCGCATTGTGTTATAGAGTTATTCAACCAGGCAACATTTTAAGTTAAGCTTCTCTATCTTACCATTTTAACAATGATTCCTCCATGTGACCTACACCAAACAACCTCATTAACATTGCTTTTCTTACACTACTTCAATTTCACATTTAGTTGAGAATAAATTATTTTGAGAGCTAATAAATAACAAATAGTTAAAATATAAATTGTGGAGTCGATTCCTAAAATACTTGTGTGGAAAGAATATTGTGTTGACTAAAACGTAGCACTACACAAAAAGTTAGCCATTAAATACAGGAAAACAAATGAACAACACCTAATTTAAGACTGGTTTGTCTACACCAGTAAACACACTACTATGATAGGTTGTTTTTTTTGGACGGCAATTAATTAAAGCAAATATTTTTTGTACATTTTGTTGATAAATAACCCGTTCCAAGAGGAAGGGATTTACTCAGAACTAGGCATACCGTAAATTAACGCAATGAATCTAAATTATGTGGCACTAATTCTTCCAAAAACATGGTATTTATAAAAGCATCGTGTAGTTTAAAATAGCGCCGTTAAATAATATATCATACATTTGATACCTTTTGAGAAATGCAGCAAGTTATATTAAAATAAATTTTAATCATCACGACAGAAGAAAATGACTGTCGAAATAAAACTGTCAAACCTTCATAATTATTCTTCTTGTGGAACATTTTAAAGGGTTTTTTTTTGTGGGCACGACTTATTCTATTCTTAGAAGAATTTAGGTAGTGCTTAGTTTAGCATCTTCAAAAAAAGCAATCATTATTGACAAAGAATTAAGAAACATATTGACTATTTTTATTTTGTAGTGATCCATATTTGGGTGCAACCTATTTTAGGTTAAATATGTATGATAATTGTTTAACTTTGAATATGAACGATTACCATCTTTTTATATAACATTCCAGATCTGTCACAATGATGAAGAAGAATGTGTAAAACCTATCTTAAGGCAAAAATTATTAAATTAATTCCAATTTAAATATTTGGACATGGAACAGTTTCTGTGTAAAACCTGGGTTCAAAACTCATACAGTGTTTTACCCCTTTCAGATAACGGTGTGCCCCTTCCTCTGCTCTAGTTGGTAGGCCTGGGCCTGCGTGTTGCTGAGCGCGCGCTCCCTCTTCTTGTTGTGCACCCGCCCCTCGACGGCAAACAGGATACCCCCCACGTATAGGAAGAGCACCCCGAGCACGGCCAGCGCGTAGGACCACGATATGTTGTTGTGCTCCCAGTTGGCCATCCAGTCCCGGCCGTCCCCCCGGGCTCCAAACACTATGACCGCGATGGTGCCAGAGATCGCTAACACAACATACAATCAAAACGTTATTTGACAGCAAGCACGATCGATGGACATTTCAGGAACACCGCCGGCATTTAATTTTCTTAGCACTAATTACGCTAAAGGGTTAGGGATGAGTAAGGTTGAATTTAGAGGGAGTGCACCTGCATTTGAGTGGAGAGTAGGAAATCACTTAGAAAAAAAAACAACCTTAGTACACCCAACTGGGACCAAACCACGATCTCCCCGTCATCGGCAATCTAGTCTAGTGCGAGAGTAGCACCTTAGACCGTGCGACCCCCGGAATGGGTTTTAAACATAGACGTCACGATTCCTGCTTCGTGTTAATTAGGCCCGAGTGTCAATCTCGCACCGCATTAGGACATGTTTTTACCTGCTATGATGAGATCTGCGCCAACCACCCAGAGCAGGAGAACGAAGCGTTCGTGTTGTCGACTACAGCACATGTACAGGGCGACCAAGAAACTGGCGATGAGGAGGAGGGTGAATGTCAGGGTGAAGAAGAACTGTGTGGCCACGAAGAAACCTGTGGAGCAAAGTGAGTCTCGCAAACCAGAGCAACATAGCACTAAATGGAGCCATTCATATACGCAAGACAGTACAGAAATTTGGGGGGAAAAACTCTTGTTGCTTAGACAGATATATATGTGCATCTAATGCCAATTTACTGTATCCACCTTCTTCCAAATATAGTACAAGAACTTCAATAAAGAAAAATCGGAAAAAAATTGACTCTACAAATTACACCAATCACGGAATGTTGAACTATGTGGGTTGTGTCGGCTACAAGTCCTGCGAGATTGGTTTGAAAGTGTAAGAAAAGGGCCCCCACCTGGTAGAAGTATGTCGTGGATGATGTAATATTCCTCTTCAAACACCCACCAGCAGCCAGAGAACTTGGTGTCATACCAGTGCCTCGTGTCTTCGAACTCATCAAAACATACTTGCCAAAGTCCTGGACAAACACCAAAAAAATATATATATTGTATTGAAGAGGATTTAGCGCCAATACTGGCTATCAGCGACTAGATAATCAAACAATAATTTTAATAAATTTGAAATTCACCCTACTTTTCTTTTAACTACTATCAATGGAATAAGAAAGCTGGGCAATTCAAATTGGTAAAATTTTTAATACAGTATCGGTACAATAATTAAATTTAATTCATATGCTTCGCAAAGTGATATGTGACTGCCGATCACAAGACCTTCCGCTAGATACCTACGTAATTTTAACGTGTACTTACTTTCCAAGGGCCCTTGGACGGACTACTATGACAAAGGTGGTGCCTGGATTAAACTAGACAAACTATAAATATAAAGGCCCCCTCTAGCAGTAAAATAATATACCTAAGAATATAACTTAATCCAGTAGAATAAAACTAAATATTTTATTAAAAGATCGCAAGGTAAACTCCAATAATGTATCAATGCTGTTAAATATAAAATGCTATTAAAATGGGTTACTTTATGGTTAGGTAGTTGGCCACGCCTAGTTATTTATATGTAGTTTATAGAAAGTGAAACACTTACCTATCCTGATAAACTTAGGACGCTCTAGTCTACCATCAGTTTCCAACCAATATGGTGTCACAAATGCTATAAAAACGAACAGAAATGCTAATATTGTAAACGCTGTGGCAGTTAAGCCCGTTTTTGATTTCCCCATGTTTGTTGACGTTTGATTGCTAAAAATCAGTCAGTAGTTCCCACAATGCACTTCTTCATTAATTTCACCCACGCATAAGGTCCGTATATATAGAAATTATAAGAGACGAACCTTGTCTTCATGCAATCGATGTTGTCTAAAGAAAGATGAACTTAGAAGGAAAAAAACTTTTACAAACATGAATTAAAAATCTAAAAATGATGTGTTTCAAATGAATGGTTTTAAATTAATTTGGGTTTGCTTTAAAAAAAAGTTGTTGTTTTTAGAGGAACGATATATTAAAATATTTTCCATTAGATTAAGTACGGGTAGCTTTCAAATTTTATTATTTTAAATCAAATCTAATATTTAGTTGTTTTATAACGGTATTTTATATTTTCTTGTTTTGTATTTCAGTATGGTTCGAACCGACAGATATAAGAAAAGCCTCCAAACCATTCCATTCAGAGCTATGGAGAAGTCTTCATTTTATATCCCCTAATTTTAATGAGCTGCGGGTGATGGCGAAAGCTGCAGGTACTTCCTATGTATAATTCAATCAATTTTATCAAACTTATTTTCTATACTATCAACATAAAAATAAATCTGTAATTGCTATCTTCAGGTATCTACGCGAACGCATCACTCAGTGTGGAAAAAAACGAGGGTGATCAGATATTGGAGGAAGCTAGCAAGCTAGCTGTGTCTCTTGTGAAGCATATTCAGGTGCTAATCGTGACGCTTGGGAAACTTGGTGTGATGGTATGTTCATGAACTAAATGGGTTTATGGGTATGGGCCCCATTATATTTTTCCAAGGCACTGTGGTTAGTAAGCTGATGACTTAAAAAGTATTCTATCGTTTTTATTAATTTCTGCGTTTACTCTAAGACCACTATAAAAGAACAAATCCGAGTGGGCCAGTATGTGGTAAGGACTGCACTACTTTCAACTCCCGTGATGACGTCACTTTTTCATCAATTAATCACCGTGCTTATTAAGCAAATAACGCCCTATTTTTCCACTCACATCAGTGGTTGACTCAGCTTAGTTCTTGGAAAAGAGTCTTGGGTTGCATTATTTTCTAATTAACTTTAACTTATTTGGATTTTGTTGAAATTAATAAGCTGTTGACTATAATTATTCCACCTATTCTTCTTACTATTATAATAAATATCTTAAACTTATAGTCGGACTAACTCATTGTCAGTAGTGTTTTATTTATTTTTCTGGCTGGAATATATATATATATATAAATGACCAAACTAATTATTTTATATATTAGTAAAGTAACAATTTAATGATAATTTCTAGGTTGTCAGAAGAGGTTTGGCTGACGAGCCCTTACTCTCTAGTCCAACCCAGATGAAATCAGAGACAACAGCTATTTATGCTCGAGTGTACAGTGTTCCACATTTGCATTCTGTCGTTAGTGTGTCCGGCGCAGGAGATTGGTAATGAAAACATCTACCATATTCGTAGATAAGTTAAATTATTATTCTAACAAACACACTTTGAATCCAAACAATAATTATGGATATTTAAAATGGTCATTACAATGAAAGTGAAAGCATCGCTAGAACAGGGTCAGGACAAAACACTCTTAATTTTAACACAGAGCTTTTGATGAACGTTCGAATTATAAATATATCTCTTTCAAACATGTATATATATATATATATATATATATATATAAAGACGTGTGTATTTATATATATGTTTTTCATAACTATGTGTTTCAGTTTGGCAGCAGGAATAATGGCCGCCATGTTGTCAGGTATGTGTGAAGCCGACTGTGTGTCTATAGGTGTGGCAGCAGCAAGAATATCCCTTCAATCATCCGCAGCAGTACCAGCACAACTTCTTCCCATTTGTCAATTGAAGCAACATTCCTTTGAGATTCAATATTCAACTCTAATCACTGTTCCAAACTAATGAACACTGAGCATGCTATATTCAAGAATTATGAAACCTTTTTGACACACACGAATGGTATATATTAAGTATATACAATACTACAGAGTTATGCATACAAATAATTTCATTTTTGCAAACAAAAAATTATTGTAAATTGATAATAGAAAAACTGTGCATCTACCTTTTTATTTTTTATTTCATGTTTAAATTAATTTTATTTGACTGGAAACTAATACTTTTATTGTTTCTACATAAAATATTCTCAGAGTTAGAGGTGATCTCAAATTAAGAATATACCACTTTTAAAAATAAAATAAACTAATTTATATATGTATAACCTGAACAGTTAGTAAGATCACTCTAATGTAGTATTGAACAATTAAAACAATATACTGCCGAAGATAAAAAATCAAATAGCAGTTAATTTGCACAAAATTGGCAGTAAAATAGGTATCCCATAGACCTGACAACCCATGCAGGACATTCTTTTATTTGTTGAGCATAAAATCCTAAAAAGTATTTTATATAAACTTCTAAGGTAATTTTACTATTATTACTAATAATAATATGAGGTGTTATATCATACGACAGGTCCATTTATTTTGTCAGTGAGCCTAGATCACCAATGCACCCTGTGCTCCGACTCCTCCTTAACTCCCAGAATGTTCCTCTTTCCCTCAACCTTCTATGACGTCATTTAGAAGACAGTTCCTCTAAGGATTTATCCACTCCCGTTTGCTTAGTAGCTAAGAATGGCAACTAAAATAATTTTCTTCTCTTTCACTCTTCTTAGTACTTATTCATTTGTCACTCTATCTGTCCACACGATCTTATCAAGTCATCTCCAGCACCCCCATTTCAAAGCTATCCAAATATTTCTTTTCCGTCTTCCCGAGAATCTACGTTTCTGCTCCATACAGCGCGATACTCTAAATGTAGCATTTCATCAGTTTCTTCCTTAATCCAAACTCAACTTGCTGGTCAGCAGTAACCTCTTTTTGTTTAAAGCTCCCTTGGCCATGGTGGTCCTCGTCCTGATCTCCTTGTTGCAATAGGCATCCTTTGTCAGCAGACTTCTCAGGTACTTTAATTGCTATATGCTTTTCATCTCCTGCTTTAGATTTTTATTTTCAGCAAATCTTAATTTTTTGAAATCCCCATCACTTGACTTATCACTATTGATTTCCATCACACTATATCTTCTCCCTGCCTCCACCAGCTTGTCCATCATTTCCTTAAACTCTTCTTTATTCTTTACCAGCAATGGTAGATCATCCGCTTAATTTACTGTGTTGATGACGCGTCTTCATATCCTGAAATTACCACGTCCATTTAATGCTTCACTGACGAGCCAAGTTAAACAAATTGGTATACAAACAACATCCCTGCCACACTCCTTTTCCCATCTTAATGCTGTTGAGCTTCTTCACATCCACTCGTTAATAATACAATAATTGTTAGTAACAAAATATGCAACCGGGATTGGCAGATTCCACCACTAACTCTACTTAAATAATGCTTTATTTTACACAATACTAATAATTTAAACAATTAAAATTTTCAATTTGTCTCATATTAAAATTTTCTAAATCATCTGTTTCATATTGCTTTTAAAAATACATTAAAAAAAACTCTGGTTAGAAGAATACACGTTCATCAAATTGACAAAACCAAACACCAATAAATAATAATATTTTTAAATTCTTTCCTACCGATCAATTATTTAGTCCGAGGAGATATGAACCCTTAAACTTGAATCAATATATATATTTAAACCTTTGATTACCTAGGTTGGAGAAAAATATATACTTATTTATTATTATTATTTTACTAATTGATAATGTACCGTACAAATAGCTTTAAACAACTAAATTTATGAAAAATGTATTTGATATATTTTACTTATCTCCCCTGGAAATAATTTTTAGATAAGCAATCAAGGTGCTCAGGGTGAGGTGCTAATGTCACGTGGTGTAAGGTTGATGACTTAAAATTTTATTAGAGAAAATTGAAAAACAAGATACCTTGTTTGGTCGAGATATTGATGGGAGGATAATGTGAATAATAAGGAATTGTAGGAGGTTAGCTGTCAAGCTAGGGATTGGATGGAAGTGTGTTTGAATAGAGTTGAATGGTAATTTTATGTTTTGGCGACAAGAGAGTTAATTTGAAAGTATAAACGTATGATCTCCTTGGAGAGATATCTTGGTAGAAATCTTACAAATCCAATTTAACAATTTTATTTTATTGGGATTGTGATAGTCTATTGTAGTAGATAGAAAAACGGTCTGTTAGCTTTCTCTTTTATGACGTTTTATTGTAAGTGAAACTAATATATAAAGAATGAATGTGCAATGCACATCTATTAGAAAATTAGTTCAATAGACAATATTTACCATGTATAACTCAAAAAGGTTATAATTAATTCATTTTCTAGGAATGTGTTGCATATGGTATTGCTTATATATGTATATATGATAGTTGAAGTATCTGGTTTTGCCTGGGAGAAATTATTTTAGTTTTATGATAGTATGGGAAAGGTAACAAACGTTAGTGCCTTTAAGCCTTATTTTGCCCGTTGCCCTTTACCTTCTGGCCTTGTTTTACCCGTGGCCCTTTACCTTCTGGCCTTGTTTTTTTATTTAACAAAAAGCTAATAAAATTTTTAAAATTCCTGCTTTGAGTGGCACACTTTTGTGACACAGAGGTAATTCATTTTTATGTGTTTAGACCACTGCGTGCGGTAGATATTGGGTAATAATCATGACAGACAAACAAACCCTTCAATTTATTAATACTAGTTTCCTTCAAACCCAGTTTTTAATTAAAAACATTTAAATTTTAAAATACCTGATTTAAGGTGCATACGTTCGTGCACAGGGGATACTACTTGTTAAAATTTCAGACCTCTGCTTGTAGTAGCTATCGTAATATGCTCATGATGCACTAACAAACGCTTTATTTTATTAATATAAGCTTAGAAAACAATATATGTAATTAAATAAAGCTATGATAACATTTTTTCACAATAATTGTTATTCGCAAGAACAAAACTGTATTTTTCTAACTATCTGAAATCCTCCCACCCTCGTTATGTGAGATATATCATTATGCACAAATGCACATGATTAGGCTAATTTTAACTTAAAAAGCAACACCAGATAAGTATGATAGTTGAAGAGAGTTATCATGTAAATATAGAGCCTTGTTAAAATTGTATAAAATCAATGTATTATTTGTTTGTATATACAAATGTTTACGTTGTGAACTGTTGTTTTTTATCTACTTTCAAGATGGCACCATTTAAATATTTATTCCAAATAAACAGCGCTATAGTGGCCAGGCCTGAAGCTAGCCTCTTATAATCCCGAATCTAAGAGTTTACATTACCTTGTATATATTATCTCTGGCCTAAACTTCAACCGGGGGCTACAAGTAAAGAATCGTTGCGTAAGGTAAATAATCTCTGGTCCAAAGATAGAGAATGATTCCGGACACAGATTCAAAAAATTCTTACACATGACAATTAAAAGGTCATGCGCTGTTGCGTTTTCTTCATTACTGTGCACTTAAAAAGTGCATTAGCATTATTTATCAGAGCATTTAACATATTCTAGGGTTTTCTTCCTGATAAACATTATTAGGTGAGTGAGAAATAATTTTAGATTCAAACCACTTTTATTTTGCCATGAACATTTTAGTATTACAATAAACCAAGGGCTATACTTGAATACTCGAGGGTCCTTTTGAGAATTCTGGGGTCACTTGTGCATTTTCTAATATTCCTTAATTATTGCTACACTAAACAATACGCTCTGGTTAACATTTCTGTTATTCACACAGACCCACATCCTGTGGCTGTGACCCTCCACTCCACCTACGAAATAGCTATTATTATTATTATTACATTCAAGTTGAATTAAAACGATTTTTTTTTGAGATTTATTAAAAAATATAAATACCGGTATACTTTTAGGTTGGCCTAAGTTATGATCAAGATATTAATTATTATTGTTATTTATATTATTATATCTGTGTTAATGTTATGTTGTCTAGATTAGATAATTGTCTGAGGTATTGTCACTATTATCACTCTCACACAGAACTAAACACAATCACACAGCACAAACTTATCACTATCACACAGCACAAACATATCACACACAGCACAAACATATCACACAAACATATCACTATCACAAAGCACAAACATATAACTATCACACAACACTAACTCTACACTCACACAGCACAAACATATCACTATCATACAGCACAAACACCTCACACACAGCACAAACATATCACTATCACACAGCACAAACATATCACTCTCGCATAGAACAAACATATCATTCTCACACAACACTAACTCTACACTCACATAGCACAAACATATCACACTCGCATAGCACAAACATATCACACTCACACAGCACAAACATATCACTATCATACAGCACAAACACTATCATACAGCACAAACACCTCACACACAGCACAAACATATCACTATCACACAGCACAAACACATCACTATCACACAGCGCAAACATATCACTATCACACAACGCAAACATATCACTATCACACAACGCAAACATATCACTATCACACAACACAAACATATCACTATCACACAACACAAACATATCACTATCACACAGCACAATCACATCACTATCACACAACACAAACACATCACTATCACACAGCACAAACACATCACTATCACACAGCACAAACACATCACTATCACACAGCACAAACACATCACTATCACACAGCGCAAACATATCACTATCACACAGCACAAACATATCACTATCACACGGCACAAACACATCACTATCACACAGGACAAACCCATCACTCTCACACAGCACAAAAATATCACTATCACACAGCACAAACATATCACTATCACACAGCACAAACATATCACTATCACACAGCACAAACACATCACTATCACACAGAACAAACATATCACTATCACATAGAACAAACATATCACTCTCACACAGCACAAACATATCACACACAGAAAAAACATATCACTATCACACAGCACAAACACATCACTATCACATATAAACATCACTCTCACACAGCACATACACATCACTATCACACAGAACAAACATATCACTATCACACAGCACAAACACATCACTATCACACAACACAAACATATCACTATCACACAGCACAAACATATCACTATCACACAGCACAAACACATCACTATCACACAACACAAACACAGCACAAACACATCACTATCACACAACACAAACACATCACTATCACACAACACAAACACATCACTATCACATATCATAAACATCACTCTCACACAGCACATACACATCACTATCACACAGAACAAACACATCACTATCACACAGAACAAACACATCACTATCACACAGCACAAACATATCACTATCACACAACGCAAACACATCACTATCACACAGAGCAAACACATCACTATCATACAGCACAAACACATCACTATCACACAACACAAACATATCACTATCACACAGTACAAACATATCACTATCACACAGCACAAACACATCACTATCACACAGCACAAACACATCACTATCACACAGCGCAAACACATCACTATCACACAGCACAAACACATCACTATCACACAACACAAACATATCACTATCACACAGCACAAACATATCACTATCACACAAACACAAACACATCACTATCACACAGCACAAACACATCACTATCACACAACACAAACACATCACTATCACACAACACAAACATATCACTATCACACAGCACAAGCATATCACTATCACACAACACAAACATATCACTCACACAGCACAAACATATCACACACAGAACAAACATATCACTATCACACAGCACAAACACATCACTATCACACAGCACAAACACATCACTATCACATATCATAAACATCACTCTCACACAGCACATACACATCACTATCACACAGAACAAAACATATCACTATCACACAGCACAAACACATCACTATCACACAGCACAAACACATCACTATCACACAGCACAAACATATCACTATCACACAGCACAAACATATCACTATCACACAGCATGTTGCTCTTGCCTCCTCTTCCTTTCAACTTCTCTGATGTCCAAGTAAAAACTAGAAATGCCAAATGTAGAGAGAGATAACCTCCCCTCTCACTTCCTACCTCTAAACTCTCACCGGGACTCAAACCAATATCCTCCACCGATCTTGTAGTGGTGCTGGGCTTGAAAAAAGAAGGAACAATTTGTTGTTGGTGTTGCGTGGAAAATATCAACACAATTATAAAATTAAATACAGTAGAAAAAATTACCTTCGGACACAAGAATCGAACCTGGGATCTTTGGTTTAGAGTGCTAATGCTCCAACACTGAGCCATCCAAGATTTGTCCCGTGCTCAAGATCATTCTTCACTCATAATCTCAAGGCAGAGTCTGTGAGGGACATGTGTCAATCAGTGGCTAGGGGTCGATATTCATGCCGCCGCTTGTACAATATTTAATTGCACATGTTTGCGTCAACACGCTTGGTTTGAGTAATGAGTGATAAATGACCTTGAACACGAGACAAGTCCTGGTTAGCTCAGTGGTAGAGCGTTAGCGCGTGTTGAAGCCAAAGGTTTCTGTTTACATCCCTGTGTCATTTTTCAACTACTTTCAAACCGTAAAAAGGTCTCACAATAGACTAGACGGCGAATGTGTCGGGAGATCCTGGTTCGAATCTCCACCGGTTGTTGTGTGGGTGGGTTTTTATTATATGTTTTTTCCACTTTTCTTCCACACAAATGTAGGTACACTTCCTCTTAGTACGACGTTCCTTATCTCGACACATTTAGAATGATTAGTACACAAGTATATAACCCAAACAGGTAATAAGACACGGGGCTAAAACCGCACACAAAGTAAAAGTGTCTCGGGTGCGACTAGGCGTTAGCGTTTGCTATGGTAAAGATCTTTCAACTTCAAACACCTTCCAACGAAAAAGGTTTGTTTTATTTATTTTTTATCACCGCCTCTTACTGCCTATTCATGATATACACATATTTGATAATCTCTCTATTGGGTTAAGGATGAAGAAGGTAAACTTATCTTAAAGGTAATGTACCCGCATTTGCGTGTAAGGAGAGTGGGAAACCACAGAGGGAAAAAAAAACACCTTCAGTGGACCCGACCGAGATCCAAGCCCCTATCCACCCATCATCAGAAGAGTGACCTAAAACGGTTGAAAAATGAATTAATATTTCCATAAAACGGATCTGTTATTTAATTTGTACTACCGTACCTAAATCCAAAACATCAGAGGACATTAACAACATTTCCTCATGCACACAAAATAAGGTTTTGTTCTGTTTATTTTGACACAGTCTTTATGTCGAGCGTAGATTGTGAAACTGTTGACAGTAACAAGACCGAGCTGGATAACATGTTGACATGTTGATGTTGACATTCGATTCAACTCTGTACTCTTAATGTAATTATACATCTTTGTTCAGGATACTATTGTATGGAGCCTAATAGACCTATCTAGATCAGATAGCAGAGTTCTTTTATGTTTAAATGTCTACTGTTCTCGGTTAGAAACCATTCAAGGTTGAGCTGGTGTGTGTATTTTTTATCATCATGTGGTTTATTTAAATATACAATTTCTTGAAAATCCTCAAACATGGATTTCTCCATTAAGAAGGGTTAATTAAAATAAAATATTAATTTGTGGTTTGGTATAAAGTCTCGATACAAATGGCAAAGTCTCACTTTAAGTTGACCACAAACCCGCTTCGGTGGCCACATGGTCTTAACGTGCTAATCTTGTGTTGAACTAGATGGCCAAAGACTGGAAGATCGGGGTTCAATCTCGATCGGGGGTGCACTGAGGGTAGTTTTTCCTAAATGTTTTTTCACTCTCATCCACACAAATGCAGACTGAGTTCCTCTAAAATAAGCCTTCCTAATCCCTTATTCAGTAGTGTAATTTGCATACAACCCGAATGGGTAGTAAGACGCAGTGCTAATAATAATAATAATAATTAGTGTATAGACCTATAAACTGAATAGGTAGCAAGATGGAGTGCTAAAAAAAGTTCAAATGTGGATGTAATCCAAATGGGTAGTAAACGGCGATAAAAAATAAGTTAGTCTAGCTGTTCTCCATCATAAAGAGCGTTTAAAAAACCTTGTGTTTGGAAAAGTGTGTTAAAAAACAACCACATAATAATCCTTATTAACACACTTAACCGAAGTATTTAATCTCAAGGTTATAATGTTAATGAGACATCACTCATTTCGTGCAAAGATAAAAAGTCTCTTCTAAATAAGTACATGAAAATGTTTTCAGAACTGAGTAATTGATCATTTGACCTATCAATTGTTTTGACTCGAGATGCGGTGCGGCTCTGTAGTCGGTATCATCCGAAGTAGCTTGTGACAATTGTTCCGAATACCAAAGACAGTCACAGGGGAGCAACAGTAACAACAGGTCTATCTAAACTTAACAATAAACATTCTCTTATTATTGTTACCAGTTTGGTAAGTTGAAAGTATGTGACTTGATGTGAATCGAGCTGAGCACCACATCTAACTACCTGTTCAGGTTAGACACGTATGTATACATTGCACTCATGTGATATGAATAAGGAAGGTAGAATTTTGAGAAAATGTGTTCATATCTGTGTGGAAGGATTATTATTATTATTAGCACCGCATCTTACTACCCGTTCGGGTTGTACACACTTATGCTAATGTGTAATAGTAGGGTGATTGTGAAATGAAATGAAGGACCTATAGTTTAACGTGGGATCCGAACCACGGTGGAGGTCTGGCATTCACAAGATGTCTTGTCAGAGGTGAAGGAAAGGTTTGGTGATCAGATAAATCTGTGCCGGGATCGGGGATTGAACCCCGGCCGCCAGCACATAAGTCTGACACCCTACCCCTAGACCACCAGGTCACCAGCGTGGAAGGAGAGTAAGAAACTATTTAGGGGAAAAATAAAAGCTATCTGCATCCGAACAGAATCTGATCCCCGATCTCTCGGTCAACAATTGCAGGAGTGACGTCTTGCTCGGACCATTTGACCGCCTAAGATGGTCACCTATTTATTATTCAACAAACATTGTCGAGCTGTCGAGATGAGTCGCTGGTTGTAACTATTCTTGAAAGTGGGAGGACGATAGCGTGGAGTTGAGATCGATGACCTCGTGTTTACATTTGTGTTGTCGCAGGTATAAAGAGCAGGTGATCTCCGCTGACTTGACAACTCGAGGGAGACGCAAGTGTCACATGGTCTGACCAAGGGCTACGATGGACTCGGGCAAGAAGACCGCGCGGCCGGCCCACCCGCGGGCCACCGCCAACATCCTCTCCGCCTTCTTCTTTGTGTAAGTGAGATTCCCGACCCTTTATGTTGATACGAGGCTGCGCCAACAGCCCTCCTGGCCTCGGCCATGGTCAAGGCCTTGTGATTCAAACTGGTCACACCAGATTTGATGGGGATTTGTATCGAATCTTGGGGTGCTCCTGAATCTAGATTTCATATGGTGGAGGACCAGGGGAGTCATGAGTACTTCGGAGCTCACCGGAAGCCTGGTTTGAGAAAAGTGGATAATTTACACGCGCTTGAGAAATCGGGAAAGCTGGGAAAGTGCAGGGGATTTCACCTATTTAAAAAAAAAAAATTGAGTGATATTTGTGAATACATAACTTTATTTAACTTGGTTTGGCTTTTGGAAAAAAACACTGAGTATCGTATTTTATAAAATACATTGAAAAGCTTGTTCCAAAAACCAATTCAGCAATATATATATTAATTTACTAGAGAGCCTAAAAATCTAGCAACCAAACTTCTTTGATTTTATAATTTAAAATAGATAATTAAAGGTTCACAACAGACACACATTAGTCTTCGTTGTGATGTGAAACATGTTAAGTGCCTCAAAAAAAAAATGATGTTCAAAGTGTTTTTTTTAGGACAAAGTTGTGATAATAGCTACCAATTATACGGTTTAGTGCACTTTACATAGATAATATTAGATATCAGTCCTTGCTTATGTCGTGTCAGGCGTTGTTAAACACACTTACAATAGATATGAGTTAAGTAAGGGTGAATCATCCACTTGAAAGATTAAACCCGACCATATCTTTGCAATTAACTTAAATTAATCTAGATATGCTCACCTACTTACGGACATAACAATACTAACTTTGATTTCCACCTTTTATGTGAACATGCATATCTTTGTTAGTTAAAGAATATTAAGATAACGTTGTGAAAATTGATCAACTTGGAAGTAAAATATAGCTAAAGTATCTAACGCATCTTAATAAGAATCAAATAGCCGAAACTATTATCTATGCATTTAGTGAGGGATCACTCCACACATATATCATATTCTGAAAATTGAAAAAGGACACCTGGACACGGGAATCGAACCCGGGACCTTTGGCTTAGTACACTACTGCTCTAACCACTTAGCTATCCAGGATCGTCCCGGGCTCGGGGACATTCTTAACTCATATTTTAAGGCAGAGAGTCTATGATGGACTTAGGAAAATCGTTGGCTCCGTCCAAGACTCTGCCTTAAAATATGAGTGAAGAATGTCCCCGAGCACGGGGCGATCCTGGATAGCTCAGTGGTTAGAGCAGTGGCGTACTAAGCCAAACGTCCCGGGTTCGATTCCCGTGTCCAGCTGTCATTTTTCAATTTTCAGAATATGATATCTAATGCATGTTAATGTGTTTTTTTTTTTTTGCTAAATTGAAATTTTGATTTGGAATAATTTAAGGGTCACAATTATTCACGCTGACCAATTTATGTGTTTTTAATTTTTTTTTCACGAGACTATTTTGAAGATGGTTTCTAAACGGCAAAGAAATAGTTTGTAACAATTCTTGTTGTCGTCTTGTGTTAGCCAAACCATATGGAAGGTACAGGGGAAAAAGGTGTAGAGACAAATTATTTTGACACAAATTGAGTTAATGCTGTCACCTGTTAGACGAGACCTTTCTAATGAACTTTTAGATTAGCGCCCACTTCGGTGGCTGCGCGGTCTATCGCGCTACTCTCACAGTATAGACTGATTGCTGATGACGGGGATATCAAGGCTCGAATCTCTTTCGGGTGAACTGAGGGTGGTTTATCCAAAATGGCTTTCCATTTCTCCCCCCTCCCCCCCTTCCCCCACATGCGGGTACACTTCCTATAAATAAAACCTTACCAATCCATAAAAAAAAACGTGGATATGTTTGAATGGTCTGCGAACTACACAATTGTACACTTTACTGAACACTTTAATAAAACACGTTTCTGGGACCCCTAAGTGCATAGCGCATGAAACTATTTGGACATCACAGTACACCTAGAGCTGCCTAGTGGTCACTTATGAAAGCTGTGTTTCCACGGCAACCAGATTTGGAGACCTTATTGATAGCAATATACATGTCAATGGTTATTTTCCCGTTGTTAATCTTATTGATTATCAATAAAATATTATTCTTACACTAATAATTAGTGTAACATTAACTAATAATTTGTTTTGAAAATGATAAATTGTGACGCAACACGGGAAAAGGGACCTTTATCTTCACCGAGCAAATATTCCCGGACAGCTGATAAGTCATCTTTTTTAAATTATTGTAGTTAACGCTACTAACACTCTCTTAGAACAACTAGAAATAGGTTTCAGTCCTTATAAATCCTAGATAGCAGATAAAGTGTTTTGGTACTCGTCTTTAAATAATGTACAACTTTAACCCTTGTTTTCTCAAAACACACTTTTTCCAACGTGCGGGTTTAAATGGCAATAACTTTCTCAATTCTTGGAATATGTTAACATATTTTACATCACATTATTCAGCAATTTGTGCTCTTTCCAGTGATACCAATAGCTCATTATTGACCTGGAGGAAAAGCTCCCTTTTCTAGTTCCATGTCAATTTATAATTTTCAAAAAAACATTTTTCGAATTGAAAAATATGTAGCCGATGATTTCCACACGTCCATCATAGACTCTGCCTTAAAATACAAGTGAAGAACGGCCCTGGATATGGAACAACTCATGGATGGCTCAGTGGTTAGAGCATTGGCGTACTAAGCCAAAGGTTCCGGGTTTTGACTCCCATATTCAGGTGTTATTTTTCAATGTAAAGAATATATTTGATTTAACTTTAAATATTATTTACACTATTAGTGTCGGTGACCTGGTGGTCTAGGGGTAAGTGGTCGGACTTCTATGCTGGGGGTCCGGGGTTCAATCCTCGGTCCCGGCAAAGATTTATCTGATTACCAAACCCTTCCTTCACCTCTGACAAGACATCTTGTGAATGTGGGGAATGCCAGACCTCCACCGTGGTTCGGATCCCACGTTAAGCTGTAGGTCCTCCATTTCATCTCACAATCACCCTACCATTACACATTAGCGTAAGTGCGTATAACCCGAACGGGTAGTAAGACGCGGTGCTAATAATAATAATAATAATAATAATAATAATAATACACTATTAGTTTTTTCAGATTATATGACATTCACAAACACACTTCAAATATATGTTTAAAAGTAATGGCTTGGTTCAAAAATTAAGTTTCGAGTGCTCTTTTGAGTACAGAAGTAATCGAGCATCCCCGTCTCTGTATAAAATACTTGGCCCCCGTCACCGTGTGGTCGTATCTCCTCCGCAGGTGGGTCTGGAAGATCTTCAAGCGCGGCTTGAAGAAAGAACTCGAAACAGAGGATCTGTTTGTGCCTTTAAACGAGCACAAGTCTGATTACTTAGGGAACAAATTTGAAAGGTAAGAGGACGCATTTTTCAATTATTTTGGGAACTGCCTAAATGGTCTAGTGGTCAGAGCTCCTGACTACAGATGCAGGGTTTCCGAGTTCAATCCTTGGCGCTTGCAGAATTTTTCTCTGAAGCGATGGGTCTGAAACGGACTTGGCCTTATTAAGACAAGTGACAAGATACTTGAATAAATACTTAGCGACTACAGTCCAGAAAACTGAGATTGACAGCCATAGTGTTTGCTGTGCTGACCACATGTAAGCACACCTGTACAAACGTAAGTACTGTCATTGCTAACAACGGTGGCCGCTCGGTCCGTATTGTTTCCCAAATATTAACAACTTTTGCTGATCGCATACCTCTTTTGGGGCCATGGCCTGACCGATGTCCCCCTTCCAACTCTTATTTAAAAAAAATTGCTGCCAACTTATAACGTATAAATTATCATCACCTGTTTTAATGAATCTCTAGTGCAGACACAATTATGTCTTAATATCAGAAGAAAGAGGTTTACAGATGTTTAAAAACCTCCTGGCAACTTAACGTCTTGGTGTTATAATTATTATATATTAGATCAATACTAAATTATTGGCATTTTTTTTGGTGCCATACAAAGAACTGATAGGGATAAAATATTTTTTAACGTCTCGTTTGAATGATGTGTTTCTGTTAATGGATGTCGATTGTTCCAGAGCGTGGGAAGAAAAACTCCACAAGGAGAAGAAGCCAAGTCTGTTGCGGTTACTCGTGAGAACTTACGGCCCCGTGTATTGTTTCTACAACGTGTTTCTCGCTATCATGGAGCTGGTATTCAGGTGAGGACGGAATGTTCTATAACGTGTTTCTCGCTATCATGGAGCTGGTATTCAGGTGAGGACGGAATGTTCTATAACGTGTTTCTTGCTATCATGGAGCTGGTATTCAGGTGAGGACGGAATGTTCTATAACGTGTTTCTTGCTATCATGGAGCTGGTATTCAGGTGAGGACGGAATGAAACTTGTGACCTTTTGCGAAGTCTTTTGAGTTACTCTTTTCATAAAAAAAAACTGTTTTATTTTATTCTCTTACAAGCAAGAGATTACACTACTTGTCCACGAGCCGGGGTAAGTCTGTCTTTCCAGATTTGTGCCAGTTCTGGCGTCACCTGATAGGAGCATATCATTCCACGAGCTCAAAAACATTCCCCTCTATTATATAACAGTGTACACAGATAAAAATGTTAGAACAATCTAAGTAGTTATTATTATTAGCACCGCATCTTACTACCCGTTCAGGTTATACTAATGTGTAATGGTAGGGTGATTGTGAGATGAAATGGAAGACCTACAGTTTAACGTGGGATCCGAACCACAGTGGAGGCCTGGCACTCCACACATTCACAAGATGTCTTGTCAGAGGTGAAGGAAGGGTTTGGTAATCAGATAAATCTTTGCCGGGACCGAGGATTGAACCCCGGACGCTCAGCACAGAAGTCTGACACCTTACCCCTAGATCGCCAGGTCACCGTCATATTAATTGAAGAGATTTTTAAAGAACCCGTGTCAAGTGAGTCTTTGTTTCCAGAATCGCCCAACCCCTGTTCCTCGGCCAACTGATCCGGCACTTCGAGCCCGACAGCGATGTCAGCGAGGAAGCGGCGTACTTGAACGCTGTGGGCTTGATCGTCTGTTCGGCCGTCTTCATCTTTGTCCGACAACCTTACATGATGGAAGTGTGTCACCTCGGCATGAAGATGCGTGTCGCCGTTTGCTCCTTGATATACAGGAAGGTGTGTTTGATATATGCAAGGCTCTAGATACCCTGGTTCACCCCCCCCAGCCCCTCCACCTACTTACTAGGTGACAAGCCACCACTGATATATTATATTATCAGGGAAAACGGGAATCGGCCGGGAATTTGAAGTGATCGGGGAAAAAACGGGAATAAGTCAGGAATTTGGTAAATCACAATAAAAATCCGGGAAAATGATATTTTACTCAAAATATGAAATACGATAATCATTAAATCAGTAAATTATAATGTCATTTTTTTGTTTGTAGCTGTGTAATATATTTTTAATTAATAGTAAACAATTTTAATACGAATTAAAAAAAATATTCAATTTTAAAATTTATTATTATTCATAAAAATGGTTAATAGAAAAATGAGGGTGGAGAGGGGGGGGGAAGTTAGAAG
>CABEEJ010001411.1:119516-142962 GCA_901482245.1 Timema douglasi
ATCCTCGGTCCCGGCACAGATTTATCTGATTACCAAACCCTTCCTTCACCTCTGACAAGACATCTTGTGAATGTGGGGAATGCCAGGTCTCCACCATGGTTTGGATCCCACGTTAAACTGTAGGTCCTCCATATCATCTCACAATCACCCTACCATTACACATTAGCGTAAGTGCGTACAACCCGAACGGGTAGTAAGACGCTGTGCTAATAATAATAATAATAATAATTTAATAATTTTTTCGAAATTTTTAGAACTAATATAATTTTGACAATCCAGGATACATCGGCAAGAAGATCGCTTCACGGCGACTGAGATCCGCCATCAGGACTGACGAGAGGGTGCGTCTCATGAACGAGATCATCTCCGGTATCCAGGTCATCAAGATGTACACCTGGGAGATCCCTTTCTCCAAGGTCGTCGCGGCCGCCAGGGAGTTAGTTCTAACTTGTCAATATCAAAACACTCTACACGCGTTGTTGACACATTACCTCAGTACCGTGCTTGCCTACTCAACCAAGGTTTCATGGGTTTGATTCCCAGCATTGCCGAACAATTTATATTTGCTAAACCTCTTGCATTAATTAATGTCCAGGGGATGCATCTGTTTTCGGTTTAGGTTAGAAAGTCCTGCGCTGATGTAATCAGTTGATTCGTTTGTTTCCAGCCTATGTCCAGGTCAATTTATTAAAATGCCTTTATCTTCCTCTTTCCTTCAGCAATTATTGCTCCTTTAATCGCTTACATCCTTCTCCTCTCACACACATGCGATTATATTTATTTATTTAAAAATAGAATTGGGTAGAATCCACTATTTTATTTATCTGAATCCCGAATCTGAATATTTATTTAACTTTTGAATATCGAATTTGAATCTGAACCTTGGAAAAAAAAATTATAAACCTTAGAGGAAATATAAATATATTGGAATAATAGAAATTAGAAATAGCTGCTAAATAATAACATTCTTTCTTATAGTCCAATCACTGTATCATTCAGTTAAGAGTTAAATTACTAGTCTGGGGCCTCGTTGTTGAGTTTGTTCCTTAATTATGTTGGTTCTGAACCACCATTAAGTAGTATTAAGCGGCCGGGGTTCAATCCTCGGTCCCGGCACAGATTTATCTGATTACCAAACCCTTCCTTCACCTCTGACAAGACATCTTGTGAATGTGGGGAATGCCAGCCCTCCACCGTGGTTCGGATTCCACGTTAAACTGTAGGTCCTCCACTTCATCTCACAATCAGCCTACCATTACACATTAGTGTAAGTGCGTACAACCCGAACGGGTAGTAAGACGCGGTGATAATAATAATAATAATAATAAATTCAATTGAAAAATTGAGATTCTGAGTCTCGAATCCGATATTATCTCGAATATTCCTAAGGATTCGAGGTTTCGTTCATCAGTGTAACAATATGAACCCTTCTAAAGTTTTCCTTAGAGATAAATTCGACCGGTTGTGTTTTGTTTTGTTCCCAGGAATGAGATCCACGAGATAAGGATCACGTCGTACCTCCGAGCCCTCATGTATTCGTTTCAGATGTTCACCACGAGGTTGACGCTCTTCTTCACCTTGCTCATGTATGTACTGCTGGGCAATGACATCACCGCGGAGAAGGCTTGTAAACATTCTTTATCACTTAGTATAGTCTTTCTTACCTGGTCACTGTTCCCCTTTCTAAACGTGCTCCGAACGACGGTGTGTAAGGGTGAAGGGTGATATCCTTTTGTTGCAGGTGTTTGTGGTTGCGTCCTTTTTCAACATTATGAAGCTTAGTATGACGGACTTTTTCCCCCGAGCGATCGCCAACGGGGCGGAAGGAATTGTTTCCATAAAAAGAATACAGGTATGTTTTATTTTACTAGATTTAGTCAAGACTATATTACTCGTAGATTTGTTAAATTGACGCCTGGTCACGAGAATCGAACCAAGGATCCTTGTCTTGGCATGTAATACATCTACCACTGAGATAACCAGAATCTATCCCGTGCTAAAGGTCACTCTTCACTTGTAGTTTTGAGGCAGAGTCTGTGATGGACGTGTGACTTCGTCGGCTATTTGAATCTAGCATCAGATACCCCGATTTGTGTGGTGGAAAAATTATCGGATTTTGATTGAAAAACGTTTCATTTCTGTATTAAAAGTCTGAAAATAAAATACCCTTTTCGGCTAAAAATCGTAAAAAAAAAACAACTCAAACTTAGTGGTATAGTGTCAGTTATGGAAAAATTATGGCTAAATTTCTCATCCTTCTAATTTATTTAGCAATGAAGTGGCCCAATGGCCAACTGATTTTAAACTAATACGTGTACATTAAATGAACGCCCACTTAGAGAAAGAGGAAGGCAAGTGTGAAGAATCCAACTTACGAAGGTAACGTCATCTTTATGTCTTCTGTCATCGTATATATTTGACATATTTGCCAACTCAACACATCTTTTACTTTACCGATAGTCTTTGTTTTTGAGGGAAATACATTTTCTAGAGCGGGAATTGTGATTGGTTATAGGAATACTAAGAAAATAAATGGTTCTATTTGGAAGGTAAAGGTGGATAGAGGAAAAATAAGAGAAATAAACAAAAATATATTCCGACTCTTTATGCCAAAATCCATATTTTATTCATCAAAATTTTATTATTTTATTTCCCACTGATTAGTTACCTTTATTAAGGAATTTTCTTATTTCAGAGCTTTCTAAGCTACGAGGAGCTAGCCTCGCTAAAGGATGTGCGTGAAGTGTCGAGGAAGGATGTGAAAGACTCTGTGGTGATGTTGTCTTACAAGGACAACTCTGACTGCGAGAAGCCGGACACGCTGAAGAACGGCGTCCCCCCCGGCTCCGGGCTGGGCGTCACCATGAGCCATGTGACCGCCAAGTGGTTCTCGGAGAGCGTCGAGAACACGCTGACCAACGTCAACTTGACCGTGAAGCCGGGGAGACTGCTGGCCATCATCGGTCCGGTGGGAGCCGGAAAGGTCGGTCACTGCTCGAACCCTTGCGGACAAACGATTCCCTCTTTTAGTAGGTTGCGTCATACGTTGATGAGTTCTGATAGAATCAAACCTAGGTTTAGGGAGTGGACGGTAGTGATAGATTGTCTTTAGGAGGCGGCCACTACCTCTCTGTCCAGGGCTCTGTTCTTAATATAATCAGGGAAATCACAAATACAAACATATTTTTTATACTTTTTTTATGTAAAAAATTATGACCACACAAAATCAGTTTGTTTTTTTTAAATCAGACAAAAAGAAATATTGAACCCTTTTCCAATTTTGCTACAGAACAAAGATGATGATTGTCTCTAATAGAGATTGAGCCAGTAGCGCCCGCTGGGACAATGAGTGGGTTCTACTTCCCGCTAGAACCCTTGCTGGGGAAGGGTCTTTCCCGCCCGACTCTTGGGAATGGATAAATTCTCGACATTTTCCCGAGGGTTCGGGATCCCGTCTACCCCGAGTATATTAATATTTATATTTCCTCCAGTGTTCATAATTATTCCAAGATTCAGATTCATATTCAAGATTTAGGATTTGAAGATAAATTGGATACCTGGATTCGTAGAGTAGTTGATTCAACCCAACTATAAGTTTTTGAGTTTTGTTAAAAAACAAAGAATTAAAGAGTTGAAACAACTATTAAAACTATAACTCGATCTTTCTATCACTCGTTCAATCCCTGAATGTGTCCTTTCACTCCAGACCTCGGTGCTCCACATCATGCTCCGGGAGCTCCCCCTCGCCAGCGGGTCTGTCACCGTCCAGGGCAAGATCTCGTACGCGGCCCAGGAGCCCTGGCTGTTCGCCGGCTCGGTGCGTAACAACATCTTGTTCGGGGAGTCGTACGACCGCGAACGGTACAGGGACGTGGTCCGAGTGTGCGCCCTTCGCAGAGACTTTGAGCTCCTGCCTCACGGAGACAAGAGTGTGGTCGGGGAGAGGGGGATCTCGCTCAGCGGGGGGCAGAGGGCCCGCATCAATCTCGCCAGGTGGGGCTCTTAACACCAACGTCACCTCAGGAGGAGGGATACAGATTATTTGATCGTAACTATCTTTTAAAAGTAAAACCCAATTTGTTTCATTTCCTGGAGTGTGTTTGACAGTGTACTACGAGCTGGTGTTTGTGAACTCTGTCACATCCTTCTTTTTAGGGCGGTGTACAAGAAGGCTGACATCTATATCCTGGACGATCCTCTGTCGGCGGTGGACGCTCACGTCGGTAAACACTTGTTTGAGGATTGTATCACCGGTTTTTTGAGGAGGAAGACCTGTATCCTGGTGACTCACCAGCTGCAGTTCCTCAGCCACGTGGACCACATTGTTATACTCAAACATGTGAGCACGCTACTAAGAATTTATATTTTAAGTGCGATTCCAATCTAGTGTTTTGTCGCCGCGTTTAAGCTATACAAATATCTACGTAGTATTTTTTTTTTTTCCATCCATGACTGTTCCCGCCCTGGGTCAGTTTATTTTATCCAAGCCATATATTTCCCACTACCGGCTTGCTAGACCTGTCGTAGCTTCGTATGTCTTATAATATAACTTAAGACTAAGACAGGCACAACATCCAGTCCCCGAGCATTAATTCATCAATGTGAAAGTGTAAAACCCACATTTCACCAGTTATAAATATTTTGGACATGCCGAGATTGGAATCCAGGACTCTTATTTCAGTAGATCAACACGCTACCGGCTGAGCTATGGTCACGGATATAAATACACATTTTATAATATTTATCATTCCTACAAATTTCCATAAAGTTTGATTTGAGGCATCGAAATTTATACTGGTCACATTAAGGTCCCTGTCCTCAGGGGAGTATCGAGGCCGAGGGGACGTACACCGAGCTGCAAGAGAGCGGGCTCGACTTTGCCAAGCTCCTGGGGAACCAGGAAGGGGGGGAATCTGACAACGAGACAATGTCGGCGCACGACGGATCGCTACGAAGACGACGTTCGCCCAGGCGGAGACACTCCTCTCTGGGGGTAAGGTCAACATTTGTAGCTGTTTGGAAGAAGGTAGAGGAAAGGTTGGTAAGAACAAAGAAGAAAAGAACACAGTTCACACTTTACACCGCTGCCACTGGGTAAAGAGGTTAACGGCTGCCTCTCGAAGAAAATCGATTGTTACCACCCACTCCTCAGACCATTCTATCGGAACTCATCAGAGGAAGAGTGTGAAACTCGCAACTTAACTTCTTGAAGGGGAAACAAAAAAAAATACAAAAGGGAGGAAAAGAATCTTTTTCGTAAGTTTATGTCCTATCATTTGGAATGAATTTTCTTTTTCTCCCTTTTATAACAAAAGAAATTGATAAAAACTAAATAAAAAGTAAAAATAAACTACTAAGAGTAAATTTGATGAAGAAAGCCCAACTAGGGAAAGAGGAAAAATTATGGGAGGAATCCAATGCACAAAGGTGACATCTTCTTCCTATCTTGTGTCTTCTATAGTAGAAGTAGTCACACACATTTTAACACAAATAGAATAACATTTCGGCATTGTTGCCTTTATCAAACACAAAGAAGAAGAGAGTACAAATAACACAAACAATGGATTACTCCATTTTGAATTAAACAAGAAAACTGTTAGAAACTGAATCCCTTGTTTGTGTATTATGTACTTTCTTCTTCTTTGTGTTTGATAAAGGCCACAATGCCGAAAAATTATGATATTTGTGTTAAAATGTGTGTGTGACTACTTCTACTATAGAAGACAGAAGAAAGGAAGAAGATGTCACCTTTGTGCATTGGACTCTTCCCACATTCTTCCTCTTTCCCTAGGTGGGCTTTCACCATCAAATTTACTCTTAGTTGTTTATTTTTCCTTTTTCTTTAATTTGTATCAATTTCCTTTGTTATAAAATTATTTAGCCAATGGACCAACTCATTTTTAAACTTTTTATCCCTTTTGTATGTTTAGTTCTGGAAGAATGAAACCCAGGTCAGGAGATTGGGTGGTAATGATAGATTTTCTTCGAGAGTCAGCCATCACCTCTTTGTCCAGTGGCAGCAGTGTAAAATTTAAACCATCTTCTTTTAATCATAAAAATACATAAAGGCGAAAATAGATAAATTTCCTTATAGAGATAATATTTAAATTTGTTTGAGTATGTTGTGTTTGTTTTGGACTTCATCGGAATATGATTGTGTTTTATTGCGAGCTCACAGACAGGTTGTGTTTGTTGCGAGCTCACAGACAGGTTGTGTTTGTTGCGAGCTCACAGACAGGTTGTGTTTGTTGCGAGCTCACAGACAGGTTGTGTTTTTTGCGAGCTCACAGACAGGTTGTGTTTGTTGCGAGCTCACAGACAGGTTGTGTTTGTTGCGAGCTCACAGACAGGTTGTGTTTGTTGCGAGCTCACAGACAGGTTGTGTTTTTTGCGAGCTCACAGACAGGTTGTGTTTGTTGCGAGCTCACAGACAGGTTGTGTTTGTTGCGAGCTCACAGACAGGTTGTGTTTGTTGCGAGCTCACAGACAGGTTGTGTTTTTTGCGAGCTCACAGACAGGTTGTGTTTGTTGCGAGCTCACAGACAGGTTGTGTTTGTTGCGAGCTCACAGACAGGTTGTGTTTGTTGCGAGCTCACAGACAGGTTGTGTTTTTTGCGAGCTCACAGACAGGTTGTGTTTGTTGCGAGCTCACAGACAGGTTGTGTTTGTTGCGAGCTCACAGACAGGTTGTGTTTGTTGCGAGCTCACAGACAGGTTGTGTTTTTTGCGAGCTCACAGACAGGTTGTGTTTTGTTGCGAGCTCACAGGAAGGTTGTGTTTTGTTGCGAGCTCACAGACAGGTTGTGTTTGTTGCGAGCTCACAGACAGGTTGTGTTTGTTGCGAGCTCACAGACAGGTTGTGTTTGTTGCGAGCTCACATACAGGTTGTGTTTTGTTGCGAGCTCACAGGAAGGTTGTGTTTTGTTGCGAGCTCACAGACAGGTTGTGTTTGTTGCGAGCTCACAGACAGGTTGTGTTTGTTGCGAGCTCACAGACAGGTTGTGTTTTGTTGCGAGCTCACAGGAAGGTTGTGTTTTGTTGCGAGCTCACAGACAGGTTGTGTTTGTTGCGAGCTCACAGGCAGGTTGTGTTTGTTGCGAGCTCACAGGAAGGTTGTGTTTGTTGCGATCTCACAGGCAGGTTGTGTTTGTTGCGAGCTCACAGGAAGGTTGTGTTTTGTTGCGAGCTCACAGACAGGCTGTGTTTGTTGCGAGCTCACAGGCAGGTTGTGTTCACAGAGCAGCAGCTCCTCCATAGATATTGTTGGTAGTACAACTCTGCCCCCCGAGGAGACGAAGGAGCTACGAACCCGAGGGAAGCTGAACTTCTCGGTGTATGGCGCGTATTTCTCTGCGGGCGGAGGTTGTTTTGCGGTGTTCTTCATGTTCTTTGTGGCCTTCCTGGCACAGGTCCTCTCCAGCGGCACGGACTACTGGTTGTCCTTCTGGTGAGGGGGGTTGTTAACTAGAAAATATTATTTTATATAGGATGTCAAACCTTTTATTCTTAGCACCGTTTGGGCTATAAGCGTTTGTACTGGTTACCTTAATGTGTTTGGGAAAATAAAGGTTAAATTAAAGGAAGTGTACCCGCATTTGTGTGGAAGGAGGGGGGAGAAACCATTTAATAAAAAAACTGTACAACCCAACCCGGATCGAACCCTTATCTCTCTGTCATCAGCAGTCTAATAGTCTGTTATAGGGACACCTTAGGCCATGCAGCCATCGAAGTGGGTGATGTAAAACTAAATTAACTAAACATCCTTGATTCATACTGACATTAAAATAATCAAGACTTGATCTTACTGCGACTGATTGCAATATCTTTATTCTAAGTGCTTTTAAAATTGAACAAATCCAAGTTTTGTCATTTAAATGAAACGGCAATATTCAGAATTGGGTAGTTGTTTTTCTGTGGGCAATTAGTTGTGGTTTTTTTTCACTTCATTATCGCCAAATTGTAACTGTCCTGAAGATGAACTTTGTGTTTTTGTAATCTCGTACAACTCAAACATAACCATTTTGCTAAAGTAAATGTTTTATTATCTACCCACTGTAACTATTTTTCAACCACAATGTACTATGAAAATAAATAAATGAATAACATTTTTTTTTATCTGATTTTGGATGTGCGAAAAAAAAGGATTTAAATTGTAAATATTGAGGAATATATTATTATTATTATTATTAGCACCGCGTCTTACTACCCGTTCGGGTTACACTCACTTACGCTAATGTGTAATGGTAGGGTGATTGTGAGATGAAATGAAGGACCTACAGTTTAACGTGGAATCCGAACCACGGTGGAGGCCTGGCACTCCCCACATTCACAAGATGTCTTGTCAGAGGTGAAGGAAGGGTTTGGTAATCAGATAAATCTGTGCCCAGACCGAGGATTGAACCCCGGACCCCAGCACAGAAGTCCGACACCTTACCCCCTAGACTGCCAGGTCACCAATTGAGGAACATAAGTTTAGAACCATATCCCTTGTTTGATTATCTTGCTTGACATTCATTTCATATGTCTTATGATCTAACTTAAGACTAGGACAGGCACAACATCCAGTCCCCCGGCCATTAATCATCATTGTGAAAGGGCAAACTCACAATTCAGCAATAATAAATTTTCCGCCTTTGCCGAGAATCGAACCCGGGACTTTTAGCTCAGTAGACAAACACTTTACAGACTGAGCCAAGATGTCGGATTGCCCTCGCTTAAAATGTTTTACATAAATCACTAAACAATAATTTATCCGCGATTCGGCTTCAGATTCTTTGTAAGTCCGATGTCAATATTTGATATTGGTCGGCTTCTTGTTTGTTTTTTTTTGAAGAAAGCTCTTTCAGTCGTGTTATTCTTTACATAAACAGCTTTAAATGTCCAGAATTGAACATAACGTCATTATTTTAGCTGTCATTATGTTTATTGGCGAATCTTCCTGATGTCAGAAATCTGAGTTTTTAATCGAAAGTCGAAACAGATTTTTTTTTTCAAAGTTTTGTGCAACCCAGAGTACTCGGAAAGTTATACCAAACTAAACATATTTTTCCCACTGACTTTTCCTCACCAACAGGACAGATACAGAAAGTCGAAGGAAAACTGCGATGTTCAATATGACCGACACATCCCCCTATAATTCTACCGACTTGACCTTGGACAACTTCACCTGGTGGCGGAGTGACAACGGCACGTACGCTACCGAATACTCCTCGCTGCTGTCCGAGGAAACGTGCATCTACATCTTCGCCGCGCTGACGTTGGCCACAGTGGTCGCTGTCATCTACCGGTCGCTGGTGTTCTTCACCCTGTGTATGAAGGCTTCCATCAACCTGCACGACACCATGTTCAGGTGCATCACCAGGGTCCCCATGAGATTCTTCAACGTCAACCCTTCAGGTCGGCCAACCCTCCACAAGTTCGTTCTTTTCAAAAATAATAAGTAGATATTCTACTAAATATCAAAATTGATATGCAAAAGAAACTATTAATATGAAAATAAGTAACTAGAGTTTTACTGTTGAGGAGGGTGACCGGGTGGTCTAGGGGGTAAGGTGTCAGACTTCTATGCTGGCGGCCGGGGTTCAATCCTCGGTCCCGGCACAGATTTATCTGATTACCAGACCAATCCTTCACCTCTGACAAGACATCTTGTGAATGTGGGGAATGCCAGGCCTCCACCGTGGTTCGGATCCCACGTTAAACTGTAGGTCCTCCATTTCATCTCACAATCACCCTACCATTACACATTCGCGTAAGTGAGTGTAACCCGAACGGGTAGTAAGACGCGGTCCTAATAATAATAATAATATAAGGTGTGAGGAAATGACCTAAAAGGTAAAACGTATCTAATAATTAATTATTTTACTGTTGAGGGCTGCATGTAGTTATCTAAATATGTCTTACTATTCTATAATCATTCCTGCATCAGATGGTGTTCTTTCCTGAATCCTGCTTATTTGAATTTTAAAAATAGACGAACCTTGACTCCTATAACAAAAGATTTAACTTTGAGCCAATGTGGCTGATGGAATAGAAATAGTCAGTTTTTATCGTTTGATAACCAAGGCCCAAATAATTAATTTACCACTGAACTAAATGGTAAGCCTGCATAACAGAAGGGCTACTATTGGGGAACAGCTTTGTCATTCTCAGGTTTTCATGTGGTTAATCTCCTCTTAAATATAAGACAAGTTTGGCAACGCTGTTTAGTTGATGTTGCCAGTAGCTCCTTCTAACCCCCAGCACACCACCTTCAGTCATAATCGAGAGTGAGGATATTTGGCAACATTTAACCAAGATAGAGTAAAGATAAATTATTATTATTATTAGCACCGCGTCTTACTACCCGTTCGGGTTACACGCACTTACGCTAACGTGTAATGGTAGGGTGATTGTGAGACCCACATTCACAAGATGTCTTGTCAGAGGTGAAGGAAGGGTTTGGTAATCAGATAAATCTGTGCCAGGACCAAGGATTGAACCCCGAACGCCAGCATAGAAGTCTGACACCTTACCCCCTAGACCGCCAGGTCACACAGTAAAGATAAAGCTTTTCTCCATAAGGTCAGCAGTTACCTCAGCGATGATACTGGGTGTAGCACCTTAATTTTAAATAAAGGCTTTTACTACCTTGATCTTAGTGTTTAGGCACATAGTACCTACTCTTGTTGAACACGTTATTTTGAAACATCTAAAATGGTGTTGTTTTTATCCTACAGGCCAGATACTCAACAGGTTTTCCAACGACATGGGAGCTGTAGATGAAAAGTTACCCTTAATATTAATTGAATGCTTGGAGGTAACTAATATTATATATTTTAATACTTGTATAGTTTTGCTAGCTAGTAGAAATTATGTAATTAAATAAAACTCGATAACAGATGTATTCCAACGCCTTAGCTCGGTCAGTAGCGTGTCTGTCTACTGAACTAAGAGTCCTGGGTTCGATTCCCGGCATGGCTGAAAATGTATTATTGGTGAAATGGTGGGTTTATCCTTTCACATTGATAGATTAACGGCTGGGGACTGGATGTTGTGACTGCCCTGGTCTTAAATTAGATTTTAAAGCATATTAAGCTACGTCGGGTCTTAAGTCTGTTCATGGTAGAAGTTGATTTCTGAAAGGCCTTTTTCCCTACCTGATTACCAAACCCTTCCTTCACCTCTAACAAGACATCTTGTGAATGTGAGGAATGCCAGGTCTCCACCGTGGTTCGGATCCCACGTTAAACTCTAGGTCCTTCATTTCATCTAACAATCACCCTACCATTACACATTAGCGTAAGTGCGTATAACCCGAACGGGTAGCAAGACGCGGTGTTAATAATAATAATAATAATAATAATAATAATAATAATTTTTCCCTACCATAAATCTAGTATATATATTAGGATATTGGTAGGAAAAAAGACCTTTTAGAGATCAATTCCTACCATGAATGGAGTATAGCAAACTGGTGGTGGAGAAAAAAAAAATAGCTTGAATTAAAAACTGACCCAGGTCACGGATGTAAAAAAAATTGCAAAAAGATAACATGTCTGATTAATAGACTATTTCTAATTATGAAGGAATATGTTTCAATATATATGTTTAGATAAATATGCTTCAAAATAAATTTACTCTTTGAGTTAAATAATAATAATAATTTAGCACCACGTCTTACTACCCTTTCGGGTTATACGCTTTAAGTACTAATTACGCTAATGGATTAGGAATTGGGAAGGTTGAATTAGAGGAAGTGAACCCGCATTTGCGTGGAGGGGGAGTGGAAAACCGTTTAGGAAAAACCCACCCCCAGCTCACTCGACCGAGATTCGAACCTCGATCTCCCCATCCTCAGCAGTCGAGCTCAACACGACAAGCGCGTTAGCCAACTACGCCACCGAGGCGGGTCTTTTGAGTTAAACTTTCTAAACATATCTTTGTTCTTACGTTGGCTTTTATTTAGTATCACTTTCTAATTTTAATCATAATAGTTTTTAGTTTAAGATAGCGTCGTCTTCTTATTAAAGTTTTATGAAAACAAGTTAAGTTAACATTTTGTTATTAATCTTGATATACCAGTATCATGTAATGTTTCCAGCCTGTTACCGGGTCAGTTTAGTAAAACGCCTCCATCTTGCTCTCTCCTTCCACGATTCTTCCTCCTTTAATTCCTTCCATTCTTCTTCTTCTCACTTGGACACTTTCTGTTATCTGCTCCTCCCATCTCTTTCTTGGTTTCCCTTGTTTTCCCTTGTTTTCCCTTGTTTTTTTCCCCCTACATTCTTCATCTCCAAGATTTGAACTCCGATCTACCTCTTTATTGGCAGTCACAGTCTATTGTGAGGCTGACGCCTTAGACCGTTTGACTACCTAAGTGGGTTTAGAAACACTTTAGATATTGATGAACTATAACTTTACACTTTCTCATGTTTATATGTAATAAAGTTTTGGTTGTTTTTTTCCCCCCTAGATTGGTTTTGCTCTTGTTGGTATCCTGACTCTGGTGGCTTTTGTCAACTACTGGATACTACTCCCGACCGGTATTATCTTGGTTTTATTCTACGTGTTGAGGTCGGTCTACGTGGCCACCTCCAGGAGTGTCAAGAGGCTCGAAGGAATCAGTAAGTGAACACAACTAAAGTCGATCAAACCCGAAGTTTTGTGAAAAGTCCACAGTTGAAGAGTTTGAAGCAAACACAAAATCAGATGTATGAAATATTCTCAAAGTTATTAGATGTTAGAATATTTTACTGAACTGACTCGACCGTGGACCGGGAACTGTTCGCGATGATGGTTCACACACACGTGTTTATTCTGTTCCCTCCCAGCGCGCAGCCCTGTCTTCAGTCATCTGAACGCCTCTCTGCAAGGTCTGGCCACAATCCGAGCGTTCGAGGCGCAGAAGATTCTAGAGAAGGAGTTTGACGGCCATCAGGTTTGTGCGCAGTTAACTATTTGTAATAGTTTAGTAAGGGTGGCTGAAACAAAACAATAACTCTAGAAAACAAAATAACAAGATCATATGTTTATTAGATTTTAATAATGAATCGGTGACCTGGCGGTCTAGGGGTAAGGTGTCGGACTTCTGTACTGTGGGTCCAGGGTTCAATCCTCGGTCCCGGCATAGATCTATCTGATTGTCAAACCCTTCCTTCACCTCTGACAAGACATCTTGTGAATGTGGGGAATGCCAGGCCTCCACCGTGGTTCGATCCACCGTGGTTCGGATCCCACGTTAAACTGTAGGTCCTCCATTTCATCTCACAATCACCCTACCACTACACATTAGTGTAAGTGCATATAATCCAAACGGGTAATAAGAAGCGGTGCTAATAGTAATAATAATAATGAATCAAGGCTATTTTGTTTAGAAAGTTAAACAATCCACAAGTCTAACTTGAGATTTTAATTCCAAAATAGATTCTATCGAATCTAGGATCTGTTTTGATTTCAAATTCGGAATCCAAATCAATAATCTCCCGACCAAACTAAACTTGCAAATGCTAACCATGATTCCTGTGAACATTGTTCCAGGACCTTCACTCTACTGCGTTCTACTTGTCCATAGCGTCAAACCGAGCGTTCGGTATGTGGCTGGACGTGGTCTGCCTGTTCTTTGTGACATGCGTCACACTCAGCTTCCTTGTCCTTGGTGGAGGTTAGTTATTTTGACAAAAACGAGACGTGCTTTCTTGTTCAGAGTATTCTATTTAATCGCGAAAAAATTTTCAAATTTTTATCAATTTGACAAAATTTTAGCATATCTTTATATAGTGGACAAAGTCCCTTAATATTTACTGTCGTCTGATTTAAAAAAAGAAAAACTGTCCAACTAGTTTCCTTTCTTTGTTTTAACATTACATCCTACTACCTGTTTGGGTTGTATGCTAACGTTTTAACGATTAGGAATTATTAGATCCAGGGTATCCGCATTTGCTTTGAGGAAAAGTGGAAAAAAATTTAGGAAAAAACCGCGCCGAGTCCACCCACCCGACCAAGATTCGAACCTCGGACCTCCCAATCATCGGTGGTTCAGTCTATCGTGAGAGTAGCGCGTTAGACTCTGCTGCGGGAATTTAATTCATTTAAAACTCCAAATTTGTGTGATCATAATTTTATTTCACAAAATTAAAATGTTAATTTTATAAATGTACCCGGTTTGGGGCCCCCTGCTCTAAAGGACCAATTGCTCTCACTATAGCGTAGACTGCCCCAATGATTGAGCTCCCTTTAGTTCAACCTTCCTCAGCCCTAACACATTATTGTTACTAGTACATACGTGGCGCGGCGCGGTACTAAAAAAATAATAATTTATGTTTTTGGTTGATCCGATACCTTAGCTCGGTCGGTAGTGTGTCTTGTCTCCTGGACCAAGGGTCCCGGGTTCGATTCCTGGCATGACTGAAAAATGTATCGGTGGTTAGATGTGGATTTACTCTTTTCACATAGATGAATTAAAGACCTGGGGACTGGATGTTGTGCCTGTCCTAGTGTTAAGTTATATTATAAGGCGTATTAAGCTACGACAGGCCTAGCAAGCCGTTAGTGGAGAATATACATGGCTTGGATAAAAAACTGACCACAGCCTGATGACAGTAGGGGAGGTAAAAAATAGAAATTAATCTATTACAGAAATTCAGCTTGGAATATCTCTAGAATAAATTTTATTTTATATTACTAGAACTCAAAAAAAAAAGCTCTGTTTTTATTAAAACTTGATTTAAACTATACTCAAAGAAAAAAATGGCTACATCCATACCCTTATTTCTTATTGTTCTCTTTGTACTAGTATTAATTAATAAATTAAATATGGTTCCAGAAAATTTCGGAGGTGACGTAGGTCTGGCCATCAGCCAGTCGATCGGTCTGACCGGAATGTTCCAATGGGGGATGAGACAGTCGGCCGAGTTGGAGAACCAGATGACCTCGGTGGAGCGGGTGCGAGAGTACAGTAAATTGGACAGCGAACCAGTCCTCGACTCGGAGCCCGGTTAGTGCAGGTTTGACAAACATAACCGTATCCAAACAAGGAACCCCCAAGAGATAGTTGTTCATCGTCGTCATCATGAACTGTCTACAGACTGCGGTCAGGTCAGTTTAATAAAATGCCTCTATCTTTTTCGGACCTTCCACCATTCTTCCTCCTTTAATTGCTTCCAATTTTCCTCTCACTTGCACACTTTTGGTTACCTACTTCTCCCATCTCTTTAGTGGTCTTCCTTGTTGTATTTTTCCTGAATACTTCATCTTCGTCATTCTCTTTGGGATTCTTTCCTCTTTCATCCTCATCACATGACCATATCATCTCAGTCTTTGTTCCTTTACTAGTTAACGTACTGTAACGCCTTCATGGCCGGGTTTAACCACGCCATTTAAAAAAATAAATAGCTGACATCCATATTATAATAAAGTATAATAAATCACACTTTTTCAACACAAACAATTTATTTAAACGATATATAACGATTATATAAACTGTATAATGCCTCGTCGGGTAGATCAGATGTTACCTCCCGGTTGTTCATATACGAGTGAACCGTCCTACCGCCAGGCGGCGGCGCAACTCTCTTTCCGTCGCTCGCAACGCCTGGTGGCGGTCTCACCAACCATCACCGGCAAAGGAGTTGGGGGAGAGTATGCTAATGTGCTACAAACCCCAACTCTTTCTCGGATAACTTCAATCCTTATCCTGTTTCTCCTCGTGACAGCTAACATGCTCTTCTAGTCTCTCTTACTGCACTCTCTGCACTTGTGGACACACAGACTAAACATCAAGCTCGTCTAGTCTACTTTGACGGTGACAAGTGCAGAGATTGAATTGCAGCCATGTGTGCTCAGTGTTTTGTTTACCCCCTAAATGGTTTCTCGCTCTCCTTGCATACAAATGTATTTACATCTACTCTAAATTTCACCTACTCATTTCTACCCCAAAGGTGTATCTAAACGCTGAGCCTGAAAAATGCAGACAAGCAATACAGACTCAACCTCCCATATTATTACTAAACCATTAAACTCTTTAATTCCTCCTTCTTTTTTTTAAATTGATGCACACCTCTTGATAATCCACTCCCCTGATTGATGTGTCCATACGAAATTTTTAAGTTTTGTCATGTTGGCATCTTCCAGGCAACAAACCGTCCAAGGATTGGCCCACTCGAGGGAAAATAGTGTTCAGCAACATCTCTCTACGGTACAGCAAGTCTGATCCACCCGTGTTGAAGAACCTTAACTTCACCATCAACCCATGTGAGAAGGTGAGAACTCGACCAAATATTGTATACTCGCTTACTTCAGGACATAAGGACCACTAAGCGGGGATTGCTGCTTGTTTTATTCACCCGATTCATCCAGTAAGCAGGGTTGGCTCCTGGATTTGTGCGCCCGATTGGTCCAGTAAGCAGTGTTGGCTGCTGGCTTTGTGCGCCTGATTGGTCCAGTAAGCAGGCTTGGCTCCTGGCTTTGTGCGCCCGATTGGTCCAGTAAGCAGGGTTGGCTGCTGGCTTTGTGCGCCCGATTGGTCCAGTAAGCAGGGTTGGCTACTGGCTTTGTGCGCCTGATTGGTCCAGTAAGCAGGCTTGGCTCCTGGCTTTGTGCGCCCGATTGGTCCAGTAAGCAGTGTTGGCTGCTGGCTTTGTGCGCCCGATTGGTCCAGTAAGCAGTGTTGGCTGCTGGCTTTGTGCGCCCGATTGGTCCAGTAAGCAGGCTTGGCTCCTGGCTTTGTGCGCCCGATTGGTCCAGTAAGCAGGCTTGGCTCCTGGCTTTGTGCGCCCGATTGGTCCAGTAAGCAGGGTTGGCTGTTGGCTCTTTTTGGTCGACGAGACCTATAAAACAAGATCTTCCATTGAGCCATGTTCTATCAGACTAGTTCAGTGTGATCATCATTTAGGAGGAGGAACAGAACTAAATAAAACGAGTCATTATATATTTCCAGATTGGTATTGTGGGGAGAACCGGGGCCGGCAAGTCGTCTCTTATCTCGGCCCTGTTCAGGCTCGCCAACACGGAGGGCAGTATAATCATTGACAACATAGACACGGCGATCATCGGACTGCACGACCTGCGCGCCAAGATTTCTATCATCCCTCAGGAACCTGTCCTGTTCTCCGGGACTCTGCGTAATAACCTGGACCCTTTCGAGGAGTACCCTGACTCTGTGCTGTGGAACTCTTTGGAGGAGGTGAGTTTCAATTCAAAATCAACATAAATATTTTCAAAAGATTTTTATTTCATGAATTGATATTTAATTTATATTTATTGAGTTGGACGGAACACAACACACGGTGGACACACAAACTTAACAGCAAGCTCATTTCCTTTGCTAGTGTCGATATTGGTACATAGTACACCCTGTAGATCACTTCTAAACACTTCCTCCATCATGGTTGCAGCAATAATATGTATTAAGAAGGTGACCTGGTGGTCTAGGGGGTAAGGTGTCAGACTTCTGTGCTGGGCGTCCGGGGTTCAATCCTCGGTCCCGGCATAGATTTATCTGATTACCAAACCCTCCCTTCACCTCTGACAAGACATCTTGTGAATGTGAGAAATGCCAGGCCTCCACCGTGGTTTGGATCCCACGTTAAACTGTAGGTCCTCCATTTCATCTCACAATCACCTTACCATTACACATTAGCTTAAGTGCGTGTAACCTGAACGGGTAGTAAGACGCGGTGCTAGTAATAATAATAATGTATTAAGAAATAAAATCTAAAATACGAATAAACAAGCAATTTAAAAAAATGATCCTTTGTGTGATTTTTTTCCTGTATTATGGTGTTCACTGTCTCAGGTTGAGCTGAAAGAAGCCATCAACGAACTCCCGGCTGGTCTGAATCACAAGGTTTCCGAAGGTGGTTCCAACTTCAGTGTCGGCCAGAGACAGTTGGTATGCCTGGCGCGCGCCATCATCAGGGACAACAGAATACTGGTCATGGACGAGGCCACTGCCAACGTCGACCCGGGGTAAGTGGTCTCATGTGGGAGCGCGTGAGTACTTGAGAGTGCGACTCCAGGTCGAGCTTTAGTAGCTTGTCGAACTCGACTGGGAAGACTTTAACGACTTGAAAAATTCGAGTACACATTCGGAATTTTTGATATTTTCTTTTTAAATTTATTTTGTTCTCAAAAACCGCGATGCTCCACGGTGTCGCGTCTGTGAAGATCTTGTTTGGTTCTCTGGTTCTTGCCGCCCGCGGTGGCGAGTATATAAGCAGGAGGGACCAGGTCTCGGGACTCAGTCGGATAGTGGCGTAAAGAGAAACAACTTGCCTCCCTTAATATTCCCTTTTTTTCTGATAACAAAAAAATGTACAGTCGTATTAAATTTATTTTAAAATCTGATTGTGACATAATTTTTATATTTTTTCCACAAAAATATTTCATTCTAAGAAATGAATGCTTTATGGGTGTGTTACAAATATTCAACCTGGAATAGCTCTATATAATTCTAAAATAGAAAAAACAACCTGTTTTCATTGAAACTCTACTCAAAGTGAAATATGACTGACTACCTGCACACGACTAATGTTACGAGGCTGCATGGTTTGTTTTAAAAGTGAGGGCTCGTTAGATAAAAGAACACATTAATTCAAACAAAATGTTTCCATCATCAATAAAGGAAATAGAGGATGGTCAGTAAAAGTGTTGTTTTTTTTTTAACTTTTTATTTTTTGTGCACTAGACATTATTTATTGCTCATTTGGACTTTCACGACTAAAAAGTAATTAGGTCATCATTATTTAGCGAGGTTTATTTTAAACCGTGATTAATCAATATTTTTTATTTATAAATGTATGTTGCCAAGCCGTAGCTTTTTGGTGCCAGGCCGTAGCTTTTTGGTACCAAGCCGTAGCTTTTTGGTGCCAAATCATAGTTTTTTGGTGCCAGGCCGTAGCTTTTTGGTGCCAGGCTGTAGCTTTTTGGTACCAGGCCGTAGCTTTTTGGTACCAAGCCGTAGCTTTTTGGTGCCAAATCATAGCTTTTTGGTGCCAGGCCGTAGCTTTTTGGTGCCAGGCTGTAGCTTTTTGGTACCAAGCTGTAGCTTTTGGTACCAAATCATAGCTTTTTGGTACCAGGCCGTAGCTTTTTGGTACCAAGCCGTAGCATTTTGATGCCAGGCCGCAGCTTTTGGGTGCCAAGTTGTAGCATTTTGATGCCAGGCCTCAGCTTTTGGGTGCCAAGCCGTAGCTTTTTGATGCTAAGACAACATTTTTTTAACCTTGGCACACCTCTAGTTTAATGTTTTTGATTAAATGTTGTCGGCCAGAGCTGCTCCAATTGTCTGGCAATTACTGTCCTCAGGACGGATGCTCTCATCCAGAAGACGGTCCGTCGCAAGTTTGCGGACTGCACGGTCCTGACAATCGCACATCGGCTCCTCACGGTCATGGACAGCGACCGGACGTTGGTGATGGATGCTGGCAACGTCGTGGTAAGAAGAAGAGTTGTGTTACGTTCTCGATTGCTGTCATTTTATTTCCCAACTCGGAGCGATTGCGCGCTCAGCTGTGCGCTGCTATCGACCAAACTGTTGTTGTTTCCAGGAACTTGATCATCCCTATCTGCTGATGGAGAATAAAAACGGGTTCCTCTACAATATGGTTCAAGAAACAGGAAAATCAATGGCGGAAACATTATATAAAATGGCTGAATCGGTAAGCTTCAACTTTATTGACCTTTGCTGGTTCATCCGAACAAACTACGGCCCAAACTTTCATAGGAAGGGCCTTATCTAACAGCTAGAAAAGTTAGTAGATCTATTTTCATGGATTCATACGTCAGGTCATTTGATCTGCAGTTGTCACTTTTGATAGATATTATCAATACATATAAAGTATAAAATGACAATAATAATATCATATTGTGAATTGCATGTTTGCTCAGAAACATACCCCTACAGCCTAGACTACACTGGCGTACATTGGCCCCCAAGCAAAGGGGCAAGTGTATAAAAACTATTTAAATACTGATTGGAAACTGTTTGGGGCATCTTCCCGCAATGATAAATACAGTAGACCCTCCCACACGTGTCCTCAGAATATCTATCCTATTGTGCTGCTCTGGTGCTTGTCTCTACTTGTCTGTGAGCTACCGCTTATTTTACCAATCTCCTTTTCCTCCCTTTTGTGTTTTTTTGTTTTCTCTTTTTTTTTTTNTTTTTGAAGTTGTGTTGCGCGTTTCACACTCCACCTGACGAGTTCCAATAGAATGAATCCTAGTTCAGATTATTGGACGGTATCAATCAGCGATCACCTCTTTTTTACAGTGGCAGCAGTGTAAAATGTGGGCTGTGTTCGTCCCCTTTTACGTGTTTCTCTCCACCTTTCCTATACATCCTTTCAAATATAATACAGTTACCTTATTGATAATTAAATAGAAAGATACAATTACTGAATCTTCTATCGATGAATACATGTTTTGTCTTTTAAATGAAGGCTCTACCTCATTCAGAGACATTTCATCTCGCGAGGTTGTTTCATTGTGTACACTCGATCGCACACGATATTTGTGTGCGGCTCTGGCAAACACAAGTGCGTTTTCCCGAGAGCTTGTTTGCGGACATTAGTATGCAGGCAGTATATGTCAGTCGGAACTGGGCTTAAGGGGGACACATCTACCGTCGGCAACAAGGTCATATAATTCATTCCTCGCTCATACCATGCAACAAAGACGAACACCAGGTGTATTTCTCTCTCCAACTTCAAGTCTCGCCTGTGTTTGATATATTATTTATCTATACGTAAAGACATACAAAATTTACATTCGCAATAACTCGAATTCTCCTGTTTTCACATAACACAAATTTAAGTTGTTTTTTTTCAAGACTGCCGAAGACGGGGAGATCGGAGTTCGATCCTGGTCAAGTACACCGAGGGTGGTTTCTTCCTAAATGGTTTTCCACTCTCCTTCCATACAAATGCAGCTGTACTTCCTCTCCATTAAACCTTCCAAATCCCTAAACCATTAGTGTAATCAGTACATTAGTGTATAACCCGGATGGGTAGTAAAGCGTGGTGCTAAAAATAAAACAAAACAAAAAAACACATTATTTTCAGGATAAAATATAATCGCTTTTTGAGCAAAATAACCCCACTTTAAAAACCACTTTAAATAACCCCACTCCTAAAAATAACCTCACTCTTTGTTTCAGAACTACAAAAGCCGATCTCATCAGAAAGGTTTGTAACGAAGCCGAGAGAACTCGGCCAGTCTGTGTGTCACAGTGCGCTCTGGGCTTGTATTGAGGCAATAATGTTCTTTATAGTTGATCTACATGTATTTTTATAATACTCTTGTTATGTATCTACACTTTGATACTGAGGTAGAATTTAAAGCGATTTTTGAAGATGTTCATTTATTGTTGAAATTTAAAATATATATGAATATAGGCGTATATAAATTTTAACAATGTTGACACTTCTGTTAAGCTAATAGTTATAAATCGAACGGGGTACATACATGGTGATAAAAATAAAATATGTTTTTATATTACCTATATGTATGACTAATAAATGTTAGACATTTTTTAACTTTTGTATTTTGTACCCAAAATAGGGATGGACGGGAATTACATTTTTACCGTGGAGGTGAGAAAACCAGTCAAAATTTAAGAACGGAGACGAAGAATTATAAAAATTACGCTCTAGAATAATTTTAGATTATAATACTTTGGAAGGACTTGTAGAAGGTATAACATTATAAATGTAATACAAATAATAAAATAATCTAATAACATCATAAAAAACATGGAAATACAGCGAATGGTGGACAGATATCAAATAACACAAATCAATTAGTTAAGTTTCTTAACGCCACTTTAATCTCTGTTCCGTGTCTCTGGCTCATTAACACCGGACGGGCTGATCTGATCGCTCATAAATGCTTGACCTTGGAAAACTACTTCCCCGTATCCCCCAAAAGATGATAGAGTAGATATGTCTCTGTCCTTCTCTAAATCTTTCGAGCTACCTTGCTCGCAATGGTGAGTCAGCATCAAGCACGAGAACACAAAGCGCACACACTAGTTCCCGCCTGAAACGCGTCGAGAAATGGCCAATCCCACACCACTTACAGCAATGGATAAATTCACGGCCCTTTTCCAACCATTAAGGATCTCGTCCACCCCTAATTTTAAAGTGATATATTTGATGATTAAGTGCTACCACGCATGTTACTGCGCTAATGGTACTTAAAAGCTTGATTCACACATTTACCGGAAAATAGAGAACTGACTCTTTCTCACTGGCGCAACAATTCACACGCTGTATGTTGACCCATGATGCATTGCAACGTTAACTTAAAAACGGCTGATTATCGACATTTTATTTTCTAGTGGATAAATATATATTTTAGATCATTCTCCCGATGATTGTTTTCAAATAATAATTATGTGTGTCATGGCACAATCCAATATATCGATACACACACACTTTACATTAACGGATCATTCCATATCTCCTCCCAAAGGCCAACGGAGCTGTATGCGTTGTCAAATATGCATGCGCACTGTTTTGAGATTTGATTGGTTCTCCTAAGCCGAACATCTCGGGCAGAGCGGACAAAGTAGGGAAGAGTTGAACTCTAGCGAAACAGCTCGCGCAGATAAGGCGGAAATGTTGTGGTTGGCTTAGAGCTTGTTACTTGACTGCGTTTCTGTTCTGCGCTCCTTTTTTCGGTGAACCTGTGAATCCACAGTAAGTATAAAAGCTAACACAGAGTAAAAGAGTGATTCGCTTTTCAATGTTTGAGGTTTGTTTTGTTACATGTGGAAGACGTTACAGGAAAGAGGTATACAAACACTTACAAATAATTAACACAATATATATTTTATAGTGAAAAGAGGAACACAATTCACACTTTACATTGCTGCCACTAGACAGATTAGAAAGAAAAAAAATTGGCCCCGTTCGGGTTATACGCTTGTGTACTAATTATGCTTATTATTTTAGGGATTAATAAGGTCACATTTAAAGGCAGTGTACCCACATTTGCATGGAAGGAGAGAGTAGAAAACTACTTTGGAAAAACCACCCTCGGTGCACCCGACAAAGATGCGAACCTCGATCTCCCTGTCATTGGCAGTCTAGTCTACTGCGAAGAGTAGCGCGTTGGACCATGAAGCCACTGAAGCGGCTCACTGGGAATTCCGGCTCGGTACTTTGTCCAGTGGCAGCAGAATAGGATAGGGAAGGGAGGGTGATAGAAAGGGGTAGGTTAGGAGAAACAATTTCAGGGAAGGTAAATAAGGAAGTGTTTTGCACTCATGTGTAGGTGGAGCGTCGGGGTAGACCAACTGGTGAAAGAAATTGTATCTCGGAGATAGGTACTATAGGAGCCAAAACCTGTTTAGAATAAATGTAATTGGATACTGTATAATAATAGGAAATGTTTTTAATAGTCTGTAAATAAGGCCTGGATTTAAAATTGTAAGATGCCAGGCCAAATTAGTTTGGTAATAAAAAAA
>CABEEJ010001412.1:0-41834 GCA_901482245.1 Timema douglasi
AAGAGCAACTTCAGAAGAGTCGCACTAAGGACCTTGAAAAGCGAGGCAAGCTGGAGGACCAAGCCAAGGAACACCGGCCAGCCCCCAAGAGGCGCATCCCGCAGCCCCACAAAGGGCGCAAGAAGGAGAAGTTGGGGACCACCACCAGCGAGGTCTACAGGTGAAACATTCACTGCCCTCATCCAGTCCCTTGGTTCGGTCATTCCTTGCAATACACTGATACATTGTGTTGTGTGTTGCGTCAGGGGGAAATCACAGTCCGCGGGGCCGCTCTTGTCGGAGCAGACAGCGCTGGAGGACAGTGATTACGTTCCCTCGGAGGGCGAGTGGGCTGCCCTGGAGTGCGAGGAAGGTGAGAGCCACTCGTGAGTGTGAGGAAAGTGAGTGAGCTACCCGTGAGTGCAAGGAAGGTGACCATGTTCCAAATAAAATGCTACTTGTACCCGTATGTATGGGCACAAGGTGCAGGTTCTAATGGTCTGTGTGTGTGTATATTGTGGTTGATAACTAACTACAGAGGAAAAGTGAACTATTGACACATATGAACAGAATACAGCTCACTAATGAATGTCTGTTGGTCAGACTTGACAGTCGTCAAGAAGTCCCCCAGGAAAGCCAAGGACTCCAAGGTCAGGCGCAAGAGAGCGACGAGCAGTCATCCGGCGGACTGGGGCAGTGACGACAGTGATTGGGAATACTCTGACGACGAGAGCAGGGCCAAGAGACGCAGCCGATGTGAGTCATTCTGTCCGTGCGAGGTCTGGGGTCTGGTGGTTGTGTGCTTGGTGTCTGGTGGAGGACCAGGTTTTATCTTCCATCTCGCCATAAAACCCGTCCAGGCTATTTGCATGCATTCACTACACTAATGACGAAGATAGATTGTTTGTGGAGGGAAAGGGGGGAAGCACCCTCGATACGCCCGACCGGGGTCCAAGCCCCACTCTCCGAGTCCCCGGCATACACCTCGCGATGCGGACGCCCGGCCGTTAAGGCATTGTCAGAAAACACCACGAGTATAAAAGAAGGAAGTATTTCCTATTCTCTCCAACAGAGTGTAATGTCCACCGTTTGTTGCTTGTGGGTTGCGTCACAGGCAAGAAGGAGATAGACGACGGGAACGTGGAGGACTACCAGGAGCGGCTCAAGATGCTGGAGGGTCAGGGACACGACGTATCTCCCCCTCACGAGCTAGACGAGGGGTTCAAGGTGCCCGGGACCCTGTGGAACAAGCTGTACAGGTATATACCGTGAGAGAGGAGTGATCCCCGTGTACCGGCTCCAGTTCTAGCTCTCTGTCTCCTTGTGTGCGGTGTTGCAGCTACCAGAAGGTGGGGGTCCAGTGGCTGTGGGAGCTGAACCAGCAGCGCTGCGGAGGAATACTCGGCGACGAGATGGGTCTGGGCAAGACCGTACAGATAATAGCCCTCCTCGCCGGCCTCCACTACAGCAAGCTGGTGTCGAAACAGGCTGGGTGAGCAAGTGCGAGTGTTGCCTTCTCTCGACACACTTGACAACACCGTCTGTTGCGTTCTAAACCCCGTCTTGTATGTTTGAAGCATCCGTGGACTCGGCCCCACCTTGATAGTGTGCCCCACGACGGTGATGCACCAGTGGGTCAAAGAGTTCCACACCTGGTGGCCGCCACTCCGGGTAGCGGTGCTTCATATGTCCGGCTCGTACACAGGTACGTATCCGCAGAGCACTAGAACTATCAGCGGGAGGTCCGAGATACTCTCTGGAGTTGAGTGTGTCGTTGTTCCAGGTAAACGGGAACAGCTCATTGGCAACATCGTCACCAAGGGAGGTGTTCTGATAACATCCTATGTGGGCGTAGTCCAACACAAGAAGAGTCTGCTGGCGCGGAACTGGCACTACCTCATTCTAGACGAGGGTCACAAGATCCGCAACCCTGACTCTCAGGTGAGACGTTAGTACGACCCCCAGGTGACTAGTGACCCTCCCTGTGTCTCCAGGTGACTAGTGACCCTCGTTGTGTCCCCCAAGTGACCAGTGACCCTCGTTGTGACCCTCCTTGTGTCCCCAGGTGACTAGTGACCCTCGTTGTGTCCCCAAGTGACCAGTGACCCTCCCTGTGGCCCCAGGTGACTAGTGACCCTCGCTGTGACCCTCGTTGTGTCCCCAGGTGACTCTAGTGACCCTCGTTGTGGCCCAAGGTGACTAGTGACCCTCGTTGTGTCCCCAGGTGACTAGTGACCCTCGTTGTGTCCCCAGGTGACTAGTGACCCTCCCTGTGGCCCCAAGTGACTAGTGACCCTCGTTGTGTCCCCAGGTGACTAGTGACCCTCGTTGTGTCCCCAAATGACCAGTGACCCTCCCTGTGTCCCCAAATGACCAGTGACCCTCCCTGTGTCCCCAAATGACCAGTGACCCTCCCTGTGTCCCCAAGTGACCAGTGACCCTCCCTGTGTCCCCAGGTGACTCTAGCAGTGAAGCAGTTCTGTACCCCTCACCGGCTGATCCTCTCGGGGTCCCCGATGCAGAACAGTCTGAAGGAATTGTGGTCACTTTTTGACTTTGTTTTCCCTGGTAAGTTGGGGACCCTGCCTGTCTTCCTGGCGCAGTTAGCGGTCCCTATCACCGAGGGAGGATACGCCAACGCCTCCGAGGTCCAGGTAACGTGTTGCCTCTATAGCAGTGATCTCAGTTAACAAACGTATCACTGGCTCTCCGATGATTGAACACTACTTCGTTGTGGCTTTGAGGAAAGACGACCGCAAGCATGTCCACCTCATTGGTCGAGTGGTTAGAGTGCTGCTCCACAACCAATAAACATTCTCATATCTAATAGCCCACACATTTGATAGCTTCAGTCGCCACTTGGTTTAATGTGCTTATCTTGTGTTAGATTAGACTGCCGTAGACCGGGTGCACTGAGGATAGTTTCCACTCTCCCTCCATGCAAATGCAGGTGCACTTCTAAATGTAGCCTTGTAATTAGTACATAGGTACACAACCCAGACAAGTAATAAGAGACAATGTTAAGGAAAGGTTTGTGTGGATTTATCGCAATGTTAGAGAGGAAATAATCCTAAACTAGCTTTGTTCTTACTTTTATACATCCACTACCGTCTGGTCAGGCCTGTCCTGGCTTCGTATGTCTTATAATCTAGCTTAACACTAGGACAGACACAACATCCCGTCCCCAGACGTTAATTCATCACTGTGAAAGGGGTAAGCCCACATTTCACCAATGCCGGGACTTGAACCCAGGACACGCGCGGTGCTCAATGAGCCAAGGGGTTTGATCCATGTTCCTACTTATTGACGTATCTCGGCCAAACCTCCGTACATCCAGGGACATCGTCGAGTCATATCTCGTTGTTTGGTTCTGGCCCGAGACGTGCCTAGAGCTATGAAAGAACAAACCATTCCAGCGAAGTAGGAACAAATTATGTCGGCACAAATATATTACATTTAGAATCTTTTAATTTTTAAGATATTATTATTATTAGCACCGCGTCTTACTACCCGTCCGGGTTATACGCACTTACGCTAATGTGTAATGGTAGGGTGATTGTGAGATGAAATGAAGGACCTACAGTTTAACGTGGGATCCGAACCACGGTGGAGACCTGGCATTCCACACATTCACAAGATGTCTTGTCAGAGGTGAAGGAAGGGTTTGGTAATCAGATAAATCTTTGCCGGGACCGAGGATTGAACCCCGGACCCGCAGTACAGAAGTCTGACACCTTACCCCTAGACTGCCAGGTCACCCTTTTTCAAGATAAAGGGGTTGAGTTTGCAAATAAAAGCACAATTTTATTTGTTTGATTAGTTGATGGTAAAGTTTATCGGACCAACCTCTGTTCTAGACAACTACAAGTATCTCCCTACCTGAGAGGGTAGCTACGCGCCAGCCAACTAAACTATTTGTGTTTTACCAGCAGTTGCGGTATATAATTATCTATATTTCCTTTATTTCTGCCCTCTACTCCATCTCCCCAACAACCCAATATGTTTCCTGACCTTAAGAACACTCCAAGGGTCACACTGACCTCCATGTTGGCTTCTGCCTCCACCCTGTCCTCCCTCGCCTGCTTAACCAACGACCGACATCCCGACAAGTGGAGAGAGGAGTCGTCACCAGACGGGATGTTGATCTAATGGTTTGTGCAGGTGGCCACAGCGTACAAATGCGCCTCAGTCCTCAGAGACACCATCGCTCCCTACCTCCTCCGCCGCATGAAGACGGACGTGGGGACCCACATCTCCTTGCCCCCCAAGAGCGAGCAAGTCCTGTTCTGTCGTCTGACGGAGGAGCAGAGGCGCTATTACAAGGCGTACCTGGAGTCTGGGGAGGTGGAAAGGATACTCAAGGGAACGGCGCAGATCTTTGTGGGGCTCATCGCGCTACGCAAAATATGCAACCACCCAGACCTCTTCTCTGGGGGCAACAAGCTTTTCACCTGGGTTAGTGGGTCATGTGACTTGTGGTGTTATTGCAACAAGCTGTTCACCTTGGTTAGTGGGTCATGTGACTTGTGGTGTTATTGCAACAAGCTTTTCACCTGGGTTAGTGGGTTATGTGACTTGTGGTGTTATCGCAACAAGCTGTTCACCTGGGTTAGTGGGTTATGTGACTTGTGGTGTTATCGCAACAAGCTTTTCACCTGGGTTAGTGGGTTATGTGACTTGTGGTGTTATTGCAACAAGCTGTTCACCTGGGTTAGTGGGTTATGTGACTTGTGGTGTTATTGCAACAAGCTGTTCACCTTGGTTAGTGGGTTTGTAATTGTTTGTTTGTTTGTTTGTCAGGAGAGTGAAGACTGTCTCAAAGAGGAGGACAGATTTGGTTATTGGTCTAAGGCTGGCAAGATGCTGGTGGTGAAGAGCCTACTCAAGATCTGGCACAAACAGGGACACAGGGTTCTGTTGTTCACACAGAGCAGGCAGGTGAGTGTCTCACTGTCCCTGGCACAAACAGGGACACAGGGTTCTGTTGTTCACACAGAGCAGGCAGGTGAGTGTCTCACTGTCCCTGGCACAAACAGGGACACAGGTGAGTGTCTTACTGTCCCTGGCACAAGCAGGCACACAGGGTTCTGTTGTTCACCCAGAGCAGGCAGGTGAGTCGCTCACTGTCCCTGGCACAAGCAGGGACACAGGGTTCTGTTGTTCACACAGAGCAGGCAGGTGAGTCTCTCACTGTCCCTGGCACAAGCAGGGACACAGGGTTCTATTGTTCACACAGAGCAGGCAGGTGAGTCTCTCCCTGTCCCTGGCACAAGCAGGGACACAGGTGAGTCTCTCACTGTCCCTGGCACAAGCAGGGACACAGGGTTCTGTTGTTCACCCAGAGCAGGCAGGTGAGTGTCTCCCTGTCCCTGGCACAAGCAGGGACACAGGTGAGTCTCTCACTGTCCTTGGCACAAACAGGATGTACTCTTACTCAAGGACATGTTATGTTGTTTGTCCAGATGCTGAGTATCTTGGAGAAGTTTGTCCAGACGCAAGGCTACTGCTACCTCAAGCTGGACGGAGGAACCTCCATATCAGCCAGACAACCTCTCATCAATAAGTTCAACACGGTGAGCTACTCACTCACTCACGACAGGACATCAGTGGTCACTCACCCACTCACTCACTCACCCATTCACTCACTGTTGTAGGACCCCCAGTACTTTGTGTTCCTGCTCACGACCCGGGTGGGAGGGCTTGGAGTAAACCTCACAGGGGCAGACAGAGTGGTGATTTACGATCCGGACTGGAACACCCGCCACGGACACTCAGGCCCGGGAGAGGGCTTGGCGCATCGGCCAGCGCAACAGAGTGACGGTGTACCGACTCATCACGGCTGGCACCATTGAAGAGAAGGTAACTACCCTCAGCCTCTTTCGGAAAGGACTCGTTACAAACTTTATGTGAAACAGCCCTTTGTTAAAATGTGTTGCAGTTATCAAGGCTCATCGGCCACCAACTTTGGGAACCAGTAACTTGTTTGTTCGAATGCTCTATGACCCCCTCTTACAAGCCACAACATTCTCTGTCTCGTGTCACAGATGTACCATCGCCAGATCTTCAAGCAGTTCCTCGCCAACAAGGTGTTGAGCGATCCCCGCCAGAGACGTTTCTTCAAGACCAACGACTTGTTCGAGCTCTTTACGCTCAAGGAAAGTGACCAAGACGGTAGTACCGAGACCGCCGCCATCTTTGCCGGTACCGGCTCGGAGGTAACAGCCGCACTCACATTACACTATGCTGTGACTCACTCCGCAACATCTCGAATAGAGCACACAGAACGCAATATTGTGTAACGATGACCGCAAGGAGGAAAAATACGCAACCAAGCATCTAGATTCGATAAACTTTGAGGAGGAAGGAATATGGCAAAGAAAGATGTAGGTCCAAAAGTTAGTACCTAAACAGCCTATCTCGAGTATTAAACTTTCAAACCTTCAATTTTCGTTGCCTTCCCTTGCGTTTATTGAGTCCAGACTCGGCAGAATCTTCCAGCCTGTTGTCGATCCAGTTTAGTAATATGACTCTATCCTTCCACCATTCGTCCTCATTTATCTGCTTCCATTCTTCTATTCTAACAATATCTGTCTTATGCTTCTCCCAACTCTTGTTTTGTCTTCCTTGTAAGTTTTGCCAACTGCATTATCTCCATCAGTCTCTTTGGTATTTCCCCTTCACATCCTCCCTACACGTCCATACCATCTCAGTCTTCCTCTACTATCTCATGTACTCCCTGGATAGCTTCACTCCTAATCTTGTTTCTCCTCGTGACAGCTAACATTCTCCTCACAACCTTCATTCCCGTGTCCTCCACTTTCCTGGTCTCTTACACACCTGTAGAACAACTCTCCATAGCAGGTCTCTTACACACCTATAGAACAACTCTCCATAGCAGGTCTCTTACACAACAACTCTCCGTAGCAGGTCTCTTACACACCTATAGAACAACTCTCCGTAGCAGGTCTCTTACACACCTATAGAACAACTCTCCCTACTGTCCTCTTCTCATTAGATCCTCTCTACCCTACCCTTTGTCTCCTTGTAAGTTATATAGAAACACCCTCCACCCTAAACCCCTATTAAAACTGTATACCAAGTGCCTCAAACTATCCGGACATTCTTTATAAGCTTGTTATATTCTTTTTACCAGGTGAAGGTAAAGCCAAAGTCTCGCTCCCGAGACAAAACAAACAAACACGCGCAAGAGTATGTCTGCAAGTCGACTTCCTTGTCCAACCCGATGGGCTCTTCCAGCTTATCTAGTACTCTGTCCGTTTCGAAGATACAGGACATGAAGAGGCTGGCTCAAAGGTTGAATAGGGAGTTTACTGACAGGCGTGCAGCATTGCCAATCTGCAACGCTACAGAGCCTTCAAATAGCAACGCTACAGAGCCACCAAGCTGCGACGCTACAGACCCTTCAAGTAGCAACACTACAGAGCCACCAAGCTGCGACGCTACAGAGCCACCAAGTTGCGACGCTACAGAGCCTTCAAGTAGCAACACTACAGAGCCACCAAGTAGCGATGCTACAGAGCCTTCAAATAGCAACGCTACAGAGCCACCAAGCTGCGACGCTACAGGGCCACCAAGTTGCGACGCTACAGAGCCTTCAAGTAGCAACACTACAGAGCCACCAAGTAGCGATGCTACAGAACCTTCAAGTAGCAACACTACAGAGCCACCAAGTAGCGATGCTACAGAGTCTTCAAGTAGCAAAGCCACAGAGCCACCAAGCTGCAACTCTAGAAAATTACCAAACTGCAACGTTAGAGAGTCACCAAGCAGCAACCTTACAAAGTCGCAGAGCGACAACTCTGCAGAGTCCCCCAGTTGTAGCCACAGACCACTGCTCACGCTACACAAAGCCCCCGTGAAAGATATTTCTACATTTTACTGTGAACAACTTGAAGAAAACTCTCAGCGGGCCACTACGAGCGTAGACAACAGCTCTGATGGGTCAAGGCGAGCCACTACGAGCGTAGACAACAGCTCTGATGGGTCAAGGCGAGCACACTACGAGCGTAGACAACAGCTCTGATGGGTCAAGACGAGCCACTACCAGGTCGAGGCGAGCCAGATATGCTGATACGGGCACTGATGGTCGCAGACACCGGAAGAAGCGACGAGGGGAGATGTTTGAAGGGAAGTATGTTCCTTACCTTGTGAAGCAGGCGAGTGTGGCACAGTCTGAGGAGTTGAACCAGAGTCAGGACGACTACGTGCTCCGGAAACTGTTCAACAAGTCGGGTGAGTTCTTTCTGTGTCATGACAGTGTGTGTGTGTGTGTGTGTGATGTTCTCCAGGCCTGCAGACTGCTCTGTGTCATGACAGTATATCTGATGTTCTCCAGGCCTGCAGACTGCTCTGTGTCATGACAGTGTGTGTGTGATGTTCTCCAGGCCTGCAGACGGCGCTGCAGCACGACACCATCATGGCCGGGGGTCACTCGGACTACATGCTGGTGGAGGGAGAGGCGAAAAGAGTGGCCAGGGAGGCCGTCAAGGCCCTCAAGGAGTCCCGCAGGCAGTGCTACCAGGCAGACAGAGGAGTCCCCACGTGGACAGGGCAGAGCGGGGCTCTGCGGCCTCCCAGCTCCTCCTTGTGAGTGAACACACCTTGTCCCACTGATGATGACTAGAACACTCTAAGCTTGTACCAATGTAACTCGAGCATGTTCACATGTTGGCGTAGGGATGAGTTTGGAAACACTTCTGTTCTCAGGCCAAGGTTCGGGCGTAAGAAGGTGACAGAAGATGCCAAGAAACCCGTGTCCTCCGCCACAGCGCCCCTTGGGGGTAACATGTCTTCCGAGGAGCTCCTGAGTCGTATGCGGCAGAGAAATCGCCTGCTCTCTCCCCTGTCTGATCAAGCTGAGTCTACGTGTGGTGAGTTGGGGGACATAGTCTGATGTGTGGTGAGTTGGGAGACATAGTCTGACGTGTGGTGAGTTGGGAGACATAGTCTGACATGTGGTGAGTTGGGAGACATAGTCTGATGTGTGGTGAGTTGGGGGACATAGTCTGATGTGTGGTGAGTTGGGGGACATAGTCTGATGTGTGGTGAGTTGGGGGACATAGTCTGACGTGTGGTGAGTTGGGAGACATAGTCTGACGTGTGGTGAGTTGGGAGACATAGTCTGACGTGTGGTGAGTTGGGAGACATAGTCTGACGTGTGGTGAGTTGGGAGACATAGTCTGACGTGTGGTGAGTTGGGAGACATAGTCTGACGTGTGGTGAGTTGGGAGACATAGTCTGACGTGTGGTGAGTTGGGAGACATAGTCTGACGTGTGGTGAGTTGGGAGACACAGTCTGACGTGTGGTGAGTTGGGAGACACAGTCTGACGTGTGGTGAGTTGGGAGACACAGTCTGACGTGTGGTGAGTTGGGGGACATAGTCTGACGTGTGGTGAGTTGAGGGACATAGTCTGACGTGTGGTGAGTTGGGAGACAGTCTGACGTGTAACGAGGAGTTCTGCTCCGAGAACAAGCCGTGATAATCTTGTCTCTTGTACCCTCTAGCCCTGCCCTCGGACGAACACACACAGCTGCTCACGGATATCAGGAACTACGTGTGGTACGGAGGAACTACCAGTGGTCGAGCCACCACGGCCGAGATTATCCAGCAGTTCCAGGAGCGTCTTCCCCAGGGCTCCTCCCCTCTCTTCAAGTTCCTTCTGCAGGAGGTGTGCGAGTTCCATCGTCTGCCCAGCGGAGAGGGCGTCTGGCAGCTGCAGGCAGAGTTCAAGAGGTGATCACATCGTCAACTACTAACTGCAGGCAGAGTTCAAGAGGTGATGACATTGTCACACTACTAACTGCAGGCAGAGTATCAAGAGGTGATCACATCGTCACACTACTAACTGCGGGCAGAGTCCAAGAGGTGATCACATTGTTAACTACTGACTGCAGTTAATTTGTTCAACTTTTTATCTCTATTCAAATAATGGACAGTCACTGTCTTGAAAATGACATGAAATATCGAAGCTTATTTTGTAAATATCGCTATGTAAACCAGCTAAGATTTGTGTGTATTCTAATAGTGTGATGTAAATAAATTGTTAGTGTATTACATCGAGTACGCATTTCAAGTCTGACAACATTTGACTTCTGGTCCGTGTTCCGGGGACCCGGGCGAGTATGAAGAGTGATGTTGTCAATTCCGGGGGTTGTTGACACCCTGAAGGGGGGGCGGGGGGTTGTTTCCACTATAACTTCCGGCTCATTCATTGTATCAAGATAAAAAATTGCAATGTCTATTACGTAGGGTGCTAACGTTGGTAACCTTAGTTGGCCTGTATCTTACCAATACCAACACTTCAACAATGAAGGAGCCTTAATCTACATAAAAATATTGTGTTATCCAAATAAGTATTGTTTTATGTCTGAACAATTTTAAATTAATTTCAGTTAATATTTTTTTTTAAATTAAGAATTAAATGTTAAATAGTTGCTAGTCCTCAAAATAATGTTATTTACCTCAAAATGAAAAGTTAAATGCAATTATCTTCTTCGTCAATAATTAGTTCGTTGTTGTTGTTGTTGAAGTTCTTGCAGCCATTAACGCGACAGGAACAAGTTCTGCTTGAATTACAAATGCAAAAACTTTTCAAACATAAATTTTGACACTTGTTTTTTTTAACTGACTGTTTCACTAGAACATGTCGTATGCTACCTTCAGAATCTGTAGCGTTGCCAGATCTCAATAGATCAAGTGGCTTAAATGCACTTAATGAACGCTCCCGTACATGAAGTTGAGCTAATACTTGAAGTACATGAAGTTGAGCTAATACTTGAAGTACATGAAGTCCAGGGTAGACAACCAATATTATTTAAAACGTTAGGGTTGACCCAAAATAAAATGTGTCCTAGCCCCATCAAAAGTTTGTCCAGGCTTCTTGATATGCTGTAAATAAAACAAAAGGTGTTTAAGAGACTTAAGTGTCGATATTTACTTGTTATGTCACACCCTGTCAGAGCATGTAACGCTGGCAGAACCTCACTAAATGGACCCCATAATACTGTGAAGCAATCTGGCGCTCAAGACATCTTCTATTTTCACTGGCCCCGGCAATTATCAAATGGCCAATACGACCAACAGTTATGAATGATTCCAAAATCGAACTCTAAGTATGAGAACGTCAGGTCAGGAGCGTGAATTACAATACAACAGTAATCCCCTGGAGACCCCCAGTCATCCAGTATTACAACAGTAATCCCCTGGAGACCCCCAGTCATCCAGTATTACAACAGTAATCCCCTGGAGACCCCCCAGTCAGCCAGTATTACAACAGTAATCCCCTGGAGACCCTCAGTCAGCCAGTATTATAACAGTAATCCCCTGGAGACCCCCAGCCAGCTAGTATTATAACAGTAATCCCCTGGAGACCCCTCAGTCAGCCAGTGTTACAACAGTAATCCCCTGGAGACCCTCAGTCAGTCAGTATTACAACAGTAATCCCCTGGAGACCCTCAGTCAGCCAGTATTACAACAGTAATCCCCTGGAGACCCTCAGTCAGCCAGTGTTACAACAGTAATCCCCTGGAGACCCTCAGTCAGTCAGTATTACAACAGTAATCCCCTGGAGACCCCCAGCCAGCCAGTATCACAACAGTAATCCCCTGGAGACCCCCAGTTAGCCAGTATTACAACAGTAACCCCCTGGAGACCCTCAATCAGTCAGTATTACAACAGTAACCCCCTGGAGACCCTCAATCAGTCAGTATTACAACAGTAATCCCCTGGAGACCCCCAGTCATCCAGTATTATAACAGTAATCCCCTGGAGACCCCTCAGTCAGCCAGTGTTACAACAGTAACCCCCTGGAGACCCTCATTCAGTCAGTATTACAACAGTAATCCCCTGGAGACCCCCAGTCATCCAGTATTACAACAGTAATCCCCTGGAGACCCCCAGTCAGTCAGTATTACAACAGTAATCCCCTGGAGACCCCCAGTCAGTCATTATCACAACAGTAATCCCCTGGAGACCCCCAGTCAGCCAGTATTACAACAGTTATCCCTTGGAGACCCCCAGTCAGACAGTATTACAACAGTAATCCCCTGGAGACCCCCAGTCAGTCAGTATTACAACAGTAATCCCCTGGAGACCCCCAGTCAGTCAGTATTACAACAGTAATCCCCTAGAGACCCCCAGTCAACCAGTATTACAACAGTAATCCCCTATTGACCCCCAGCCAGTCAGTATTACAACAGTAATCCCCTAGAGACCCCCAGTCAACCAGTATTACAGGTTGGGGCTCCAAGGTGAGAGTCTCCTGAGAGCGGAATGACCGGAACTGCGTGTCATGACGTCACACCGGAAGTACGCGACCCCTCCCCCCCTGCCGGGAGGGGAAGTTCCACCTGACAAACACTGACCGGTAGCCAAACCCGTGACCCTTGTGTGTATGTTAACTGTACGCGTGACTGGGTCACCGTGTCAGTTAGTTTGTAAGTCGTGCTCCGAGACGAGCGTGTTTATGGAAAGTGCACACCGAGAGTATTATCGCAGGCTCGCTAATGTTCCCAGTCTGAGAGAACTAGGACATGTTTCTCTTGTGTTAGATGCGACAGCCCTTGAATGTGTGATCAGACTGTCACTTTCTAAACCGTGGTAACAGACTTGTGGGGCTCGCCTTCCCCCAGGGGTGTACTGGACACCGTGGTAACAGACTGGTGTGGGGCTCGCTTCCCCCCAGGGGTGTACTGGAGACTGGAACACCGTGGTAACGGAGTGGTGTGGGGCTCGCTTCCCCCCAGGGGTGTACTGGAGACTGGAACACCGTGGTAACAGACTGGTGTGGGGCTCGCTTCCCCCCAGGGGTGTACTGGAGACTGGGACACCGTGGTAACAGACTGGTGTGGGGCTCGCTTCCCCCCAGGGGTGTACTGGAGACTGGGACACCGTGGTAACAGACTGGTGTGGGGCTCGCTTCCCCCCAGGGGTGTACTGGAGACTGGGACACCGTGGTAACAGACTGGTGTGGGGCTCGCTTCCCCCCAGGGGTGTACTGGAGACTGGGACACCGTGGTAACAGACTGGTGTGGGGCTCGCTTCCCCCCAGGGGTGTACTGGAGACTGGGACACCGTGGTAACAGACTGGTGTGGGGCTCGCTTCCCCCCAGGGGTGTACTGGAGACTGGGACACCGTGGTAACAGACTGGTGTGGGGCTCGCTTCCCCCCAGGGGTGTACTGGAGACTGGGACACCGTGGTAACAGACTGGTGTGGGGCTCGCTTCCCCCCAGGGGTGTACTGGAGACTGGGACACCGTGGTAACAGACTGGTGTGGGGCTCGCTTCCCCCCAGGGGTGTACTGGAGACTGGAACACCGTGGTAACAGACTGGTGTGGGGCTCGCTTCCCCCCAGGGGTGTACTGGAGACTGGGACACCGTGGTAACAGACTGGTGTGGGGCTCGCTTCCCCCCAGGGGTGTACTGGAGACTGGGACACCGTGGTAACAGACTGGTGTGGGGCTCACTTCCCCCCAGGGGTGTACTGGACACCGTGGTAACAGACTAGTGTGGGGCTCGCTTCCCCCCAGGGGTGTACTAGAGACTGTACTTATATACAACCTCGACCGTACAATCATAAATAACACAGGCGTTATCTTTCTCGCCTCTATACAGCCATAAAGTGCTGAGGTAATTTCAGGTATAAACATTACCGATTACCGTGCGTCGTCATTCAATCCACTTAAAACAACAGATTCTGTTGTATACTAACGAGAGAGTACAAACCTCTACATTGTTATACAACAGCTGGGGGTCTGTTTTAAGTGCATTCACATTGGTAAAATGATCCTCCAGCCGCGACTCGTGTAGATTACAAAGCTAACAGTCAATCAGAGGGTTTCGAATATCAGTACAACCGATTAACGATTGTTTAAAACAATTGTTCATGCTACGATTATTTACACCGATCAATCCCGACAATCGATTAGTTATTAATATTGTTATTAGTATTATTAGTATTATTAGCACCGCGTCTTACTACCCGTTCGGGTTATACGCACTTAAGCTAATGTGTAATGGTAGGGTGATTGTGAGATGAAATGGAGGACCTACAGTTTAATGTGGGATCCGAACCACGGTGGAGGCCTGTCATTCCCCACATTCACAAGATGTCTTGTCAGAGGTGAAGGAAGGGTTTGGTAATCAGATAAATCTGTGCCGGGAGCGAGGATTGAACCCCGGCCGCCAGCTCCAATGGCCAACCATTTCCCCAGAGCTCACTTAGGCCCGGGAAGACAAGTCCGACCAAAATACCTTTTATTATCCCCCCCCCCTAAATAAATTATGTTTCAATGTCAATGGACGTGACTGCTTCTAATTTCTTACATCAGTCACGGCTAGTTCTGTAGCTGTGTTAGTCACCCAGTCATGGCTAGTTCTGTAGGTGTGTTAGTCACCCAGTCGTGGCTAGTTCTGTAGGTGTGTTAGTCACCCAGTCGTGGCTAGTTCTGTAGCTGTGTTAGTCAGCCAGTCGTGGCTAGTTCTGTAGGTGTGTTAGTCACCCAGTCGTGGCTAGTTCTGTAGTTGTGTTAGTCACTCTACATAGGTCCCCCTTCCCCCTCCTCCCACATAGTTTACCACTGGAGTGTCGAGCTGTGATTGGTGGAGCCGGTACCGTGTCAGCAGTCTGGTTGGTCACGTCCAGACTCGAGTCAGTTAACGCGTCATTCCTGCCTCCCTTGTGTCGAGAGAAGCGTCCTCCTGTTCCTGTCCGCGGCATTCCTTGAAACAACGCACGCTCAGTTCCTGTGAACATGTTGACGACAGTTGTTACAGTTCTTCTCGTCGCCCTGACAACTCCCGGGGAGGCGCAAATAGCGGTGAGTTGAGGAACTATCTTCAGGTGCATGTTACAATGGCTAAACTATATTCAGGTGTGTGTTACAATGACTGAACTATCTTCAGATGCTTGTTACAATGACTGAACTATCTTCAGGTGTGTGTTACAATGGCTAAACTATATTCATGTGTGTGTTACAATGCCTGAACTATCTTCAGGTGCTTGTTACAATGACTGAACTATCTTCAGGCGCATGTTACAATGGCTGAACTATCTTCAGATGCTTGTTACAATGACTGAACTATCTTCAGGTGTGTGTTACAATGACTGAACTATCTTCAGGTGCTTGTTACAATGACTGAACTATCTTCAGGTGCATGTTACAATGGCTTAACTATCTTCAGATGCTTGTTACAATGACTGAACTATCTTCAGGTGTGTGTTACAATGACTACACTATTTTCAGGTGTATGTTACATTTACTGAACTATCTTCAGATGTATGTTACAATACTGAACTATCTTCAGGTGCTTGTTACAATGACTAAACTATCTTCAGGTGTGTGTTACAATGCTAAACTATATTCAGGTGTATGTTACAATGACTGAACTATCTTCAGGTGTGTGTTACAATGACTACACTATTTTCAGGTGTATGTTACATTTACTGAACTATCTTCAGATGTATGTTACAACGACTGAACTATCTTCAGGTGCATGTTACAATACTTAACTATCTTCAGGTGTATGTTACAATGACTGAACTATCTTCAGGTGCATGTTACAATGACTAAACTATCTTTAGGTGTGTGTTACAATGACTAAACTATCTTCAGGTGTGTGTTACAATGACTAAACTATCTTCAGGTGCGTGTTACAATGACTAAACTATCTTCAGGTGCGTGTTACAATGGCTGAACTATCTTCAGGTGCATGTTACAATTACTGAATTATCGTCGGGTGCTTTTTACAATGACTGAACTATCGTCGGGTGCTTTTTACAATGACTGAACTATCTTCAGGTGCTTGTTACAATGACTGAACTATCTTCAGGTGCATGTTACAATGGCTGAACTATCTTCAGATGCTTGTTACAATGACTGAACTATCTTCAGGTGCTTGTTACAATGGCTGAACTATCTTCAGGTGTGTGTTACAATGACTAAACTATCTTCAGGTGTGTGTTACAATGGCTGAACTATCTTCAGGTGCTTGTTACAATGGCTGAACTATCTTCAGGTGCTTGTTACAATGACTGAACTATCTTCAGGCGCATGTTACAATTACTGAATTATCTTCAGGTGCTGGTTACAATGACTGAAATATCTTCAGGTGCTTGTTACAATGACTAAACTATCTTCAGGTGCTTGTTACAATGACTGAACTATCTTCAGGTGCTTGTTACAATGACTGAACTATCTTCAGGTGCTTGTTACAATGGCTGAACTATCTTCGGGTGTGTGTTACAATGGCTGAACTATCTTCAGGTGCTTGTTACAATGACTGGACTATCTTCAGGTGCTTGTTACAATGACTGAACTATCTTCAGGTGCTTGTTATAATGACTGGACTATCTTCAGGTGCTTGTTACAATGACTGAACTATATTCAGGTGCTTGTTACAATGACTTAACTATCTTCAGGTGCTTGTTACAATGGCTGAACTATCTTCAGGTGTGTGTTACAATGGCTGAACTATCTTCAGGTGCTTGTTACAATGACTGAACTATCTTCAGGTGCTTGTTACAATGGCTGAACTATATTCAGGTGTGTGTTACAATGACTAAACTATCTTCAGGTGAATGTTACAATGACTGAACTATCTTCAGGTGCTTGTTACAATGACTGCACTATCTTCCGGTGTCCAAAAACACTAACCCAGCAAGTGCTAAGTGACTACTAACCCACCAAGTGTTCAGACAATATAACCCAGCAAGTGCTAAGTGACTACTAACCCACCAAGTGTTCAGACAATATAACCCAGCAAGTGCTAAGTGACTACTAACCCACCAAGTGTTCAGATAATATAACCCAGCAAGTGCTAAGTGACTACTAACCCACCAAATGTTCAGACAATATAACCCACCAAGTGCTAAGTGACCGCTAAGCCAACTGGCTAGAGACGGGGCCATGACATAACACAGATATTTCCAGCCCACACTTTCGTGTGAGAAATATTCCATGGATTGAGGGACAGGCCATTGTTATATCTCCAGAATACACACTCACAGATAAAGCTCATTCACGTATTCATACGTCAAGCCATGTGAGCTGCAGCTGTCAGATAGTATCATTAAATATATAACTATAGCAAAATGTTTTCAATGTTGTTGAAACAACTCTGGTTATTTAGCAGATGAAGGACACGATGGACCTGTTTATCCTCATAGTACGTAGCACTTTCTAAACTAGCACAGCCCCGGAGCTTGACTGTACCTAATAATACTGTACCTGAGTGTACTAGTGGCCTCGCTTCACCTTTGACCCTTGCAAACATCTCAAAGACACGCGAGGCTGCTAATTTAGTACTTTCCTACTTTCACAAGCAAGACCTGGTTTCTTTACGACAGCTAGTGTGTATAGTACAACCAGCACATCTTGGACCTTCTGACAGCTAGTATGTATAGTACAACCAGCACTTCTCGGACCTTCTGACAGCTAGTGTGTATAGTACAACCAGCACTTCTCGGACCTTCTGACAGCTAGTGTGTATAGTACAACCAGCACTTCTCGGACCTTCTGACAGCTAGTGTGTATAGTACAACCAGCACTTCTCGGACCTTCTGACAGCTAGTGTGTATAGTACAACCAGCACTTCTTGGACCTTCTGACAGCTAGTGTGTAGTACAACCAGCACTTCTTGGACCTTCTGACAGCTAGTGTGTGTAGTACAACCAGCACTTCTTGGACCTCCTGACAGCTAGTGTGTAGTACAACCAGCACTTCTTGGACCTCCTGACACACACAGTAGGTATCCTGTAACGAAGGCTGTCCTGTTCCAGACCGTGCCGGTCGCAGTCTACTACGAGAGTCTCTGTCCTGACAGTATCCAGTTCTTCAAGACCCAGTTGACCCCCACGTGGAACGAGTTGAGCAGGTTCATGGATCTCACGCTGGTTCCCTTCGGCAAGGCTAAGGTGAGTCTCCTCTCGCCCGGTATGGCTGTTGACAGCCCTGCCACAATGACAGCCGGTGACGAGTGTTATCGTTTCAGTCCAACGGTCAGTTTAACTTGACGTGCCATCACGGTCCCGAGGAGTGTCACGGGAACAAGGTGCAGGCGTGCGCCCTGGTCCACATCCCTAACAACAGCACCAAGGTCAAGTTCATATCATGTGTGATGGAGTACATGGAGGGCAAGAACAAGATGAGCGCTTACCCCGACAAGCAGGTGAGTGAGTGAGTGAGTGAGCGCATGACAAGCAGGTGAGTGAGTGAGTGAGCGCATACATGACAAGCAGGTGAGTGAGTGAGCACATGACAAGCAGGTGAGTGAGTGAGTGAGCGCATGACAAGCAGGTGAGTGAGTGAGTGAGTGAGCACATGACAAGCAGGTGAGTGAGTGAGTGAGCACATGACAAGCAGGTGAGTGAGTGAGTGCTTACATGACAAGCCGGTGAGTGAGTGAGTGAGCACATGACAAGCAGGTGAGTGAGTGAGCACATGACAAGCAGGTGAGTGAGTGAGTGAGCGCATGACAAGCAGGTGAGTGAGTGAGTGAGTGAGCACATGACAAGCAGGTGAGTGAGTGAGTGAGCGCATACATGACAAGCAGGTGAGTGAGTGAGCACATGACAAGCAGGTGAGTGAGTGAGTGAGCACATGACAAGCAGGTGAGTGAGTGAGTGAGCACATGACAAGCAGGTGAGTGAGTGAGTGCTTACATGACAAGCCGGTGAGTGAGTGAGTGAGCACATGACAAGCAGGTGAGTGAGTGAGCACATGACAAGCAGGTGAGTGAGTGAGTGAGCGCATGACAAGCAGGTGAGTGAGTGAGTGAGTGAGCACATGACAAGCAGGTGAGTGAGTGAGTGAGCGCATACATGACAAGCAGGTGAGTGAGTGAGCACATGACAAGCAGGTGAGTGAGTGAGTGAGCACATGACAAGCAGGTGAGTGAGTGAGTGAGTGAGCACATGACAAGCAGGTGAGTGAGTGAGTGAGCGCATACATGACAAGCAGGTGAGTGAGTGAGCACATGACAAGCAGGTGAGTGAGTGAGTGAGCACATGACAAGCAGGTGAGTGAGTGAGTGAGTGAGCACATGACAAGCAGGTGAGTGAGTGAGTGAGCGCATACATGACAAGCAGGTGAGTGAGTGAGCACATGACAAGCAGGTGAGTGAGTGAGTGAGCACATGACAAGCAGGTGAGTGAGTGAGTGAGCACATGACAAGCAGGTGAGTGAGTGAGTGCTTACATGACAAGTCGGTGAGTGAGTGAGTGAGCACATGACAAGCAGGTGAGTGAGTGAGTGAGTGAGCACATGACAAGCCGATGAGTGAGCGCTTACATGACAAGCAGGTGAGTGAGTGAGCGCATACATGACAAGCAGGTGAGTGAGTGATCGCTTAATGACAAGCCGATGAGTGAGCGCTTACATGACAAGCCGGTGAGTGAGTGATCGCTTAATGACAAGCCGATGAGTGTGACGGATTGTTGTTGTCACAGTGCGCTGACACTGTGGGTGTGACCGACTACTCGACCATCAGGAACTGTGTCGACACGCAGGAAGGGGAAAACTTGATGCGCTCTCTCGAGAACAAGACGCGGGACTTGGGTCGTGGGGACAGCCTCTCCGTTCCCACCATTGTCTTCAACTCGGTGAGTCAATCAGCTGTACATCATGTTATGTACACTCACTGCACTATAACTGTTGAAACTTCAGTGCTCCGAGCCTTACACGCCAGTGGTATCTTGTTGTGAGGAGTGGCTCAGTCTTGATTAATTACCTGGCAGTTTATAAGATAGCCATAGTGTAATCAGTCAAGGTAAGACTACTTACTACCTTATAGGCTAAATTAAGTGTATTTACACTTTAGAATGTTTGTATTGTAAATACATTTAATACAAATCTAATCCTGTGTGAATAATTCAATTTAAATTTAAAATTGAATCCTGGCTAACTTAACCTAAATCAAATCTGTGTTTTAATACCTTACTATGTTAATTTTCTCAATGCAATACGATAATAAAACATTTCAAAAGTTTCGATCAACATTTTAGACACATATTAAATATGTAATAAATAGTACTTATCTAAAAAATTGGAAAATCAAATCAAGACTTACACGGTCACTTTTTAATGTTATCACAATACATTCTCTGTCTCAAACAATTGTTTCCCTTGCTCTCTTCTCTCGAGCACGCAACTGGCTACAACTCTCATTGTATTCAGTATCTATTATAGATTTTATATCTTAGCTAAACACATTGCATCTGTAACTAAGATTAAAGTGACCTGGTGGTCTAGGGGTAAGGGGTCAGACTTCTATGCTGGCGGCCGGGGTTCAATCCTCGGTCCCGGCACAGATTTATCTGATTACCAAACCCTTCCTTCACCTCTGACAAGACATCTTGTGAATGTGGGGAATGCCAGGCCTCCACAGTGGTTCAGATCCCACGTTAAACTGTAGGTCCTCCATTTCATCTCACAATCACCCTACCATTACACATTAGCGTACGTGCGTATAGCCCGAACGGGTAGTAAGACGCGGTGATAATAATAATGTAATTAAGATTGTTGATATTCCCAATATTTGGCCGATGGCAGTTATCAGTTTTGATGCCTGTATGTACAGATGTTCAATGAGACGGCCCAGATGATGTCCCTGACCAGCTTCAAGAGCGTGCTGTGCGGCTACATCCCCGGCAACGACAAGCTGAACGAGTGCTCTGGCGCGCTCGCCAACACAGCAACCCTGACGCTCGCCCTTGTGACCGCCTTGTTCGCGCGACTTTCCCAGTAGTCCTCGGCGTTCGACTCTTGGACGGCCGACAAGGACACTTTAACTTGAATGATTCACGTCGGAGTCCCGCACTCGATGGGAAACTAACAGAACGGTTATCTTGTGACCAACTCCTGGACCTAAGATTCTAAGCGTCATCAGCTTGAAATAGTTTCAGCTTTGACGGCCTCACATTCTGCTTGAAAAAGCTTTTTTTTATTTTTTTTTCCAGCGCATCTTGATACCCATTTGGACTATCATCTTATTTACATTAACGGGAGGGATGAAAAAGATAGAATTTTAGAGGAAATGTACTTGCATTTGCTCGGAAAAGAGAATGGAAGGTCATCCTAGGAAAACCACCCTCAATGCATACGGACAGGTTTATAAACCCACGACCCTTGTCGCCAGTCAAACCAGATGAGGTTGACGCCTTGCCTGCACGCCCACTGATGTGGATGTGTGCGCAATGTCTGGTGTGCTGAAGCAATCAGAAACAGCTCATTCACAAAGTGGAACAAGCGGGTGCTAATGTGTTGTGGTGTCCATAAGGAATCTAACTATTTGCTCGAAAACAAACATGTTGATGTTATATTCCTCTTCCTGTGCGAGCAGCTCAACTGGGTTGTAAGACGCGGAGCACTAACAACATCTCAAGATGGAGTTTATTTTATTTTGTTGTTATATTTGTAAATAGTCAGAATAACAACAATTTTAAAAGACAGAACAAATTATCTGAACCAACAACCAGATTACCCAAATTGTGAGTTGTCATCGAGTTAGACCAGTCGTGTATTCACGTTGTGAGTTGTCATCGAGTTAGACCAGTCGTGTATTCACGTTGTGAGTTGTCACCGAGTTAGATTGATCAATGTGTATTTTGCAACTAAAACTGTTATTAAAAATATTGATAGAATATAATAAAAATTAAAGTATTTGCACTTAAACTATTTCTCTAGTTCACAGTTGTAACAAAAAACAAACAATAATACACCTTTGTAATGTTGTTTGTTAAACAGTAGTACAAACATTTATTCTAAAGTTAAGAGTTTGAAATCATTTATAGTGATAATGTCTCGATAGTTTATGTGGAGTGTATGAACAAGTTGGTATTACTGTTTGTCTACAGAACTTGTTGTTGGATTATTTACTCATATTTTATTATGTATTACTTGGGAAATAAAAGTTAGATTAAGTTTAATTTTGTACATCTTATAGAGCTTAAAATAGTATCTCAGATAAATAAAGATCAAATTAAAACTTGGAACTATACAGCACTATGTTTCCTGATCCCAATACTAGGAACTAGACAGCGCTATTTTGCCTTTTCAAAGTGTTAGAATAAATACAGCCATTTCATCTCTCAACAGAATGAACAATAATATTGCCTTGTTTTTCATTTTCAATAGCACAGTGTACATTTCAAAATGTTAAAAAAAAAAAAATTAATAGACAACAATAGATTTAATTTCTTTATTTGTCTCTCTTAAATAAGAATGTCATATTTCAGGAAATAATAAACTGTAAATAATATTCTGTTGCTTAAACTATACTAGGGCTACTGAGCCTTTGTAATACATGTTACTATCATCAATAGGCCCCACACTGAGCACAAGCTATGCCCTGCAGTGAGCCTTTGTGATACATGTTACTATCATCAGTAGGCCCCACACTGAGCACAAGCTATGCCCTGCAGTGAGACTTTGTGATACATGTTACTATCCTCAAGTAGGCCCCACAATGAGCACAAGCTATGCCCTGCAGTGAGCCTTTGTGATACATGTTATTATCCTGAGTAGGCCCCACACTGAGCACAAGCTATGCCCTGTAGTGAGCTTGTAAGCCAGAGAGAGAGAGAGAACTACAAGCTACATGGGAGTGAGTGAGCAGAACAGTTCACTGTGGGAACTTGCGGAGCAGCTGATTGATCTTCTTGTGACCCATGAACCTCGCATCAGCCCCAAGGACAAGCCCATCACTACGGTCCAGTTCTTTCTTTGCTTTCTTTTGCTCTTGGGAGGTGTTGAAGCAGCTCTGGAAGCCGGCGATCTCCTTGGAGCAGAGCGCTTGGTCAAACTCTGACTGCTTAAGACACGCAAACATGACCGCCATCTCCTGGAGGCAGGCTACGTTCGATGTACGATCACCCTTCCCCGACACAGAGTTCTTAAGCTTGAGTGGGAGGAGCTGTTGAAATGGTACAGGCTCCTTCTGGGGCGCTCGGGCGTTACGTGCCAAAACGCTTGTCCCTCGCATGGCTCCCCCCTGGAAAACAATTCTCACATTGAGATAAACAAAGAATTATGCCCCATCATTGTTCTAAACTCCACCACCAATAGGGCCAAACGTAATGTGGCATCAATGACCACTCATCTTTTTTAAAACAAACTAAAACCTCAACTAATCTTATCATAACTTTTAATTTCACTATAATATTCAAGGATAAGAGCATGCGAGGTGCTTGTGAGGACATGGTTGGTCTGCGTCGGACATTGTGAATTGAGAGTGCTGCTGTATTAATGGCCGAGAGTGAAAGCAACTCGCAGAATGGATCCTCGTTATTAAATGTTTCCAAAACTTAAGGTGATAGCTTTAGATAAGGACACATCACAGGAAATGATTGTCAACTTGGTATAAATGGGAAACTGTTATAACAAGTGAGTGATTTTGTGTATCTGAGCAGAATGTTTTGTAAAAATGGAAAGATAGATGGTGAAATAGATAGACGGGTGAATACATCTCAAAGAGTAGTTGGATATATGTGGACTATCGCAAGGAATGAGGTAGTACCAAAAGGGGCAGAGATGGTGGTATATAAAAGTGTGTCGACACCAACATTGTTGTATGGATGTGAAGTGTGCGTTTGTCGGGAGAAACACGAGAGCAAGGAGAATGTGTGTGGAAAAACTCTTATGTATAGAGTCAGTAGTGAAGGAGTGCGGTTTTGAAAGGGAATACAAAAGGTAATTGTGAAAGAAGTGTCTTATATTGGTTTGAGCATGAGCATGTTGAGAGGTTGAGTGTGGATCGAGTGGCAAATATAGCAAGGCGGAAAGTGCGGATCAAAAGGTAGGGGTAGGCCGTAGTGTTGTAGATGAATGTATGAAAAACAGAAACATTAGCAGTGTTGCCAAGCTTATAGTTTCTAGAGATAGTACATGGACCTAAGATGGATTGTACTTTGACCGGTAGGATACTACTGTCTGACATATTGATAAGCCCTGCGATGTTCATAAAAAAAAAAAGAGTTAAATTTGTTACTAGATAGCAGGACTAAAGGACATTACTTTTAGAAAATATCTTAAAATTGGAGTGTACACGTGGTGAAAGTATATCAAAAGTAGTATCCAGATCGTACAGTTGGCAACACTGGTTAATAGTTTTAAGAATAAAGGAGTGTGTATGACTTGGTGTATGGATGTTGTTGAAGCAAAGGAAGTTTGCAAGGATAGAGAAATGTGGAGAAAGTAAGGATGGATTAAGTACGGAGTTTTTAAAGATATATGTACAGTTTATTGCCTACCCCGTAATTATATACTAGAAGCTGTGCACGACCTAAATGTAATTATAACAAATACCTAATAAATTACCTTAAAATATAATTTATATAAAAAGGGTGGGTAAATTATTTTTCATTGTATTTGATCACTTATAAAAGATCTAACACGAATGAATTATCAGTGAATTTTAATTTCTCCTAGTTAAATACAGCACACAAAACAAAGAAGACACATATCACAGATTAGTTAACTGAAACACTTTGAAGTAAACTAGTAAAGAACATAAAGCATTGAACCATGTTCAAGCTCTAGGTCTAAGATTAACAATTTTTGCTACTTTTTAGTTACAGTGTCATACATTAAAGCCAAAGAGTGCTAGTGTCTCAGCATAGTGTTCACTCAATTCAAATATTTTAGAGAAGTTTGGACTACTAAATACTAAACTCGAAATATCAATATGAAATCCAAATTCAGTGTTACAACTTTTAGAATTATTATTATTAATATTATTATTATTATTAGTAGTAGTAGTAGTAGTAGTAGTAGTAGTAGTAGTAGTAGTAGTAGTAGCACCACGTCTTACTAACCATTCGAATTATACGCACTTACGCTAATGTGTAATGGTAGGGTGATTGTGAGACGAAATTGAGAACCTACAGTTTAACGTGGTATCCAAACCATGGTGGAGGCCTGGCATTCCCCACATTCACAAGATGTCTTGTCAGAGGTGAAGGAAGGGTTTGTAATCAGATAAATCTTTGCCGGGACCGAGGATTGAACCCTAGACCCCCAGTACAGAGGTCCGACATCTTACTCCTGGAACACCAGGTCACCTACAAGTTTTAGAAATATTTAAGAAGGGACACAAGCAGTATCAGTGTACAATCAGTCTCATCAGCCCTAGTGCTGACCTATCTTAAAAGTTTCAGCTATGACACTCATGGGAGCTCGAATCGCGTTGACTATATCTCAACTCAAAAACCATAAGTATTTTGAGCAATTGGGAGGTCCACCCCTGTGCAATAGTTCCATTCACACCAAAGATACTCTCGTAGACTGACACACTGTCTGGCTGTGGTGGGTTACAAAACACTAGAAGACAGACTCTTTACTCTGACTCTCATGCCCTTCCCCTCCTTACAATGGAAAGGCTTGAGGAATTTATGTTCTTGGATAGGCTCGCCCTCTCTCTGATATTGTCATGATTACTAATAGTATGTTTATAGTGTGCACAATACAATATGATAACAGTAACTAATTATTGTTTTCTTGTGAGACTGTTGATGTAGTAATTGCTACAATGACTGGTTTGGCTATGTAATGCTTGTACAAATATATATATATATAATTAGTACTTTATATATCATAGTCTAGCATTGGCCAAATTTTAACGTTTTAAGTTGTAAAATTTACATACGTCTGCCTTACAACTTTATCAGTTATACAAGTTGAATATCCATCCCAAACCTTTTTTGATTTGATAATTAATTACATGGTCCAAAGAGCTAGAGCTCACTTATAGGACTATGGGTCCACATAAATTGAAATTTTACATTAGTTTGAATTTTAAAGGGTTAAGAAATTTTACATTAGTTTAAATTTTAAAAGATTAAGAAGACATTATGATTATTTTATCATGAAATAAAGTTAAATAATCAAAACCAAACTTTTTTCTTTTAACAAAATAAACAAAACATAAAGACAACAATACCATTACAATTTTACAGTTAAGATCATTTTGAAAAATGTGTGATAATATAGATAAGAAGATTTTATACATAAATGTGAGATAAACACTAGAAATATATATATATTAACATTAGCAAATAATCAATAAGAAAGTACTTTGGGATAAAATTAAAAGTTGCAGAAAATTAAACACTATCACAATAATAAACAATATATAAATATATACGGGGAGATAAAAATGGATTCTAATTTGTTTACTGGGAATAGATGTATTAGAATAATTGTGATTGAAAGCAAGTAGATAGAAATTAGACTTAGATGAGGTATTTTACAGTATTGTAGACCTATTTCAACCATTTAGGATAGGTAGTCAAAAATTTTACATAATTTTGTATGTTGGGTTTAAAGTTGTTCACTGGCAAAGAAAAAGCTTATAATGTTTTTTAAATTTTGCCAGTTCAAGAAAGCTAGTGATATCTGATGGAATTGCATTATATATTATAGTCATTTTATTTAAAGTTGAATTTGTTCCATAGTTTACAGAGTTAAAAGATTCATGATATATTTTAAGTGAGCCTCTAGTATAATGACTTGACTGAGGGAATTCTAGTTTGTGGGTACTTTAAAGTTGTTTTAATTATTTTGTAAGCAAGAATGCCTGTTTGGTAGATAATCAGTTTATCAAGAGGCATTAAATCCAGATATTTAAAAATTTCAGTAGTACTATATTCTCTGACAGGTAATTGAATTAGTGATCTATTAATTCTATTTTGCAGTGCAGTTTTATATATATATATATATAAGATATGAGTGTACCAAAGAAAAATAAAGAGTTATTTTTACTGGATTAGTCAATGCATATACACATCGGCTTAATGCTCCTGCAATAGGAATGAGTTTTTTTTTGTTATATTATTTATGTGACTGTCCCATAAGAGATGCTTGTCAATAGTTAGTCCCGGATATATAATAGAGTATACATATCCCAGTATCTCATTTTCCATGATTATTTTTTGTTGCTAGGTTTTGAGAATAGGATAAGTTTAATTTTTTTTAATTAATAGATAGTCTATTGGTATGGATCCAGTCTAGCAAAGGAGAGACATCGTATTCTACATTATTTAGTACAACATTTATGTTAATATTCTCATAATATAAGCAAGTGTCATCTGCAAAAAGCTGAATGTGTTCATTCAAATTAATTTTGTGTAAATCAATTATATAAACTAATAAAAGAATGAGCCTAAGGATTGAACCTTGAGGAACGCCAACACATTATTTGTCTATAATCACTGAAGAATGTTGAGACTTTCTCATTTTTATCAGACCTCTTTGGTATCAATAACTTAAGTAATTTTTGAACCAATTTAACGGCGAATTTTCTATTTGAATACACTTCAATTTATCAATCAATGTCATGTGATCAACTCTATCAAAAGCCTTGGTCAGGTCAATAAACAAACCCATTCCCAAGTTTCCCTTGTCAATAGTATTTTGAATTTTTACTATTTGGTCTGTAGCTGCAGCTTGAGTGTTAGATTTTTTCAAGAAACCACATTGCCCAGTGGTTGTATTTAAATATTCCAAGAGTCTATTTTTGACAGCTTTTTTTTATTATTTTTGCAAGATTCAAGATTTTTAGTGCCTTTTTTTTTATGTATAGGAAGAACCACGGATTCTTTCATTTTATCTGGCACTATTCCAGCTTCAAAAGATAATCTAATTATATGTAACAATATAGGACTTAGACTTTCCTTTACTAATTTTATAAATAGAGTTGTAATATTATCATTTCCTGGCGAACAGTTGTTGGGGAGGGAGTTTATTTCAGAGAGCAGTTCTAAACTGTTCATAATTTTAAATTCACTTAATCTTTAATTGTTTACTTTTTTAGTTATGCTTAGTACAGATCCAACGTTTTTAATATGTTTAACAAATTCTGGACCAACGTTTATAAGGAAGTTATTGAAAATATTTGCGATATTGCTTGGGTCTTGATTTGGTAATGATATTTTTGTTACCGGTTTCTGTAATTTTTTTAATAACCTTTCTAAATATCCTATTGATTTTACCAAGAGAGTTGTTAATAACTAGCCACGTTTTTCTCATGTTCCCTAATGCTCTTTCAAACTTATTGTTTGTGTAGTTTTTTAGTAATGTTCTCCGTAAGTTTGTGACTTTAGTCAGATCAATTACGTTACGGTATTGATGAGAATCCCAACCATGAATGACTTTTAAAAAAACATATTTTATTATTATTTTGTCCATATCTGATTTGTTCCTGTATGCTTACCATAAGTGTCAAAACACGATGCATAGTTTAACTAGTTCTAGATAGCCCGCTTCGGTGGCCGAAGGTGTTATTTTCAACTTCTATTTGACTGCCGATTACAAATAAATCGGGGTTTGAAACCTAGTTGGGTGTACTGGGGAGTTTTTTTACCAAATATTTTAATAATCTCCCTCCGCACAAATGTGGGTGCACCTCCTCTAAATTCAACCTTCCTAATCCATAAAATTCCTAACTTGCAAGCTTTTTCCCGACATTGTGAAGAGGGTTCCCTCTCAATCCTACCCAGACTGACATCCCTGCTTCTATAGCATCCTTTATTAACTTAAAGTCGGAATTTGCATTGATTTCTTTGAAAATATCACTAAAAACAATTTGATCTTATCCATAATACGCTTTTACGTGCTTCTACTGATTTGTAACCAAATTTTCGAGAAAACCTATTTATCTCGGTAATAGGTCAAACCAGTTTCTGAACGCGCCCAGTGTTTTCTAGTGCAAATGGCTACCAATAAAGAAAGTCGGCTATTATCGGTCGAATAATGGGGATTATACGGTAATTCTCCTAATTATTAGTTTCATATTGTTATGATATAGTTAATTTGTGTGCAATTTGCGGTTAAATCCTGTGTTTAAACGTATAAACCAAAGAAATTGCGGAAATTATGTGTGAAATAGGAATTAATAATACCCTACTTTGTTTACAATAGAAATAGCTTTTAACTTAATTTTTTTTTCAACTCTTTCGTGAATAATGTACGATTTATTCATTTTTAATGGTTTCTTGCAAAGTTGAAATTATCCAATAATAATTTAATTTATTTACAGATATAATAATTACTTAAAAGCTTTAAAATTACGACAATTGAAATTTTTTCAAAAGTAGGACAGTTTTTTTGGTAGGTTTCGCCCATGACTTTTTTGTCTTTTTTTGTGTGGTCAAATAAATGTATTTCTTTTGCATATTAAAAGTAGATTCCATCTAATATCTTATCTTTGATCATTTCAAGGAAATATTAAGTTCAATAACATGGAAAATTACCTTAGGCCTAAGTTAAAAAAAAAAAAAATCAGACTTTACTTTAGAACCAACCAAATTGGAGCATTTATGTTTCCAATCTACTCGTTCGTCCAAGAGTGATTCACATATTTCTAAAATATAGTAAAAGTTTGTGTGAAAAGGGTATATGATTTGCCATTATTAGTTTTGGGCATGTTGCAAATTGTTGCCCAGTTTCACGAACTCAGGAGAGGAATTATTCATTCAACTCATACAAACACCAGTGCAACCAAATTATATTCCGGCTTGTAGTATTTTCACATCCACGCAATGAAAATAGTGTCAGGCCAGATCATGACCAGGTAGGCTATATTTAAAAACGCGTTGAATTTAATAATTTGGCTCTATTCATATATTCACATTGTGTTGTATAAGGAAGAATTTAAGGGAGTGTGCCATCATATGTTAGACAGGAGAGTGGCAAAAACTATTTACAACAAACACTTTTACCCCCATTCAGGATTTGAACCCTGTCCTTGTCACCATTAAATCAAAGTGGGACGAGACCCCAGCCTAAGATGAGATAAACATTTCCCCCAATGGCAGCTTGGGACCAAAATAGATGGAAGGAAGTGAGTTTCGTGGTTTTTAATTTTTGGTACGCAATAATCTCAAATCGGAGAGAGAACCCTGTTTGATAAAATGATATGATTGGATCTGAGAGGAAGGCACTGTCCAGTATTAACATGTCTGGTGTACAGCTGACCTGCCGTAGCGTCCACCCGACCGAGATTCAAACCTCAAACTCACCATCGTCGACAGGCCATAGTTAACTGCGAGAGCAGTGCCTCGGTTCATGCGGCCACCAAAGGGGGTACTGTAACGTTTCTGTTGTTGACGTCCTTGGGGGAGATTAAACTGACACAATAAATAGTAGGCTGACCTGGCGGTCTAGGGGGTAAGGTGTCAGACTTCTTTGCTGGCGGCCGGGGTTCAATCCTCGGTCCCGGCACAGATTTATCTGATTACCAAACCCTTCCTTTACCTCTGACAAGACATCTTGTGAATGTGGGGAATGCCAGGTCTCCACCGTGGTTCGGATCCCACGTTAAACTGTAGGTCCTCCATTTCATCTCACAATCACCCTACCATTACACATTAGCGTAAGTGCGTATAACCCGAACGGGTAGTAAGACACGGTGCTAATAATAATAATAATAATAAAAAATAATAGGTCTGTTATATGAAAAACATGGCCGACTATATTCACAGGGTGAACTAGGGAATAGGCCTATTTTAAAATGCCGCTTGGTGCTAGGTGGTCCCTCAGGCCCACATAATCTGATGTTCAAGGGTAGCTTTAGTCGGGCACCACACCTGACAAGGACCGGACACCTAAGAACCGTTAACCTAAATGCTTGTCACTCACTGATTGCTGTGTCATACAACGTCTCTTGGAGGACATAATTAGGGGCTAAAATACGGCCGGAATACAAGCCAAAACAATAATACAGCTAAAACACTCGGCTCCAGGTGTAAACAGCTTTGGCACCTTTTCACTGCTAATAGCATCGTCCAGGGGGATGCCCCTCTAATTAATGGCCGCAAACTTAAAACGTGCCGGGCCAGAAAGTTTCAGCCTATGCTCTATTTGCGTGCATGCTTCAAAAAATTTCCAAGCGTGAGCTATTCTAACCGCCTGGTGATATTGGCCACAATAACCATTTGCTGTTTCTAACATTTGGCCACAATAACCATTTGCTGTTTCTAACATTTTGCTACAATTACCACTCGCTATACCCCATTTTAGTATTTTGGAACTAAACTTTCCCATGGATGAGTAAGCGTGAAGGTACTGTTGTTACTGCGTGCTACGCTAGAACATGTGTTCAGTTACAGGGAGCGTATGGAGGGTCGGAGCCACACGTGACTGTTGTTACTGTGTGCTACACTAGAACATGTGTTCAGTTACAGGGAGCGTATGGAGGGTCGGAGCCACACGTGACTGTTGTTACTGCGTGCTACACTAGAACACATGTTCAGTTACAGGGAGCGTATGGAGGGTCGGAGCCACACGTGACTGTTGTTACTGCATGCTACACTAGAACACATGTTCAGTTACAGGGAGCGTATGGAGGGTCGGAGCCACACGTGACTGCGGAGATGCTAGAGCTGCTCACGGCGCTGGTGGTGCTCGTCGGTGGTGCTTCCACCGCGCCTCCCCCTCCCACCACAATCCCACCTTTTGCTGCCCCCCACACCATCTTCCCTCCCGCCTTCACCACCCCCTCTGGGCGCCGCCCCCCCTCATATGTCCCGCCCATACGTGCCTCCTTCACCCCCCCTCTGCCTCCCGGCTACGGAAACCCCTTTGCAGACAAACCGACGTTGAGAGGCAGCAACTCTGATGGTGCGCTGTTGGGGGTTGGAGGGGGCAGGCACCCAGTACCTCCACCCCCCAGACCTCCTCAGCCCCGGGAACGGATCCCGCTGAGGCCCCCTGATCTGGTGGTCAGCTCTGAGAGAGACAGGTAAGAGGGACACTAGGTACACTGATCTCGACCTGAGACAAAGTTGGTCCAGCTCCAGGTACAATGTGAACAGTCCACACCTCCTACAAGCCACAAACCTTGAGAGCTGACAACAAGCTGTACGCTAGTGCTATATAAGCAGGCCGAATCAAATAATTGTCTTATCCCAACCCTCCCCTTATTTCTATTTATTTCTCCCTGGAACATTAGATTGATTGTTCAAATGATGGCGTGGCCCACGACTTTGCTAAATCTCTACATAGGATGTACTCTCTATAGAGTGTCTGAAAAACCTGGAATTTCCTGTTGATAGCCCAGAAAATACCAGGAACTTATCAGTAAAATATTGACAACCCTCTACTGGCAAATGTGAGAGTAGTCTTGTCAAGCTTTTAATTGCTGGATATTTAGAAAGGTAATAATTCTTGTGACAGGTCTTGCTGCAGTTTATCCTAACTTGTACTGCCTGGCGCTCACTGCGCCATGTCAGGTTATAACGACTGATACAGCTCCTTCTTGTTAATTCGCTGACTTTGTCTCCAGGATAACATTTTCTTGCAATTTCTAATAGTTTTAAAGAGGTTTACTTTGGGGGACTAACCGGCCGAGACAGAACACTCTTTATCTTTTGGGATATTGTCCACAGCGCACCGCCTGATCGCAAGAAGCCGCTCAACACACCTAGCTTCAACCGCTCCCCGGAGGCCCCACTGGGAGAGCTCGAGATCCTTGGCGTTAATGCCCGCCCGGCCAACGACACTGATTTCAACTTTGACCCCTTACTTCATCAACCGAGTGTGTCTCGCATCCTCTCGGGGAGCAACGGGCGTCGGCAGGAACTGCCAGACATCTTGCGCCGTCCAGACTCCTTCCCCAAAATCCACCTCGATGTCCTCAAGAAGGACCCGCCTCAACCTCCCCCGCCTCCGCCAGTGATAAAACCTGAGGCAGAGCCCCCCAAGACAGAAAAGACGTACGACCCTGTGGTTAAGAACACGGCCTCTGAAAACGTAGAGGTTATTCTTGGAGGCGAACTGCCCTTGGATCTGGGCTCCATAATCACCGGGAGAGACGAACAAGTCGAGCGGCTCCCTGCGCCGCAGCCTCAACCGCCCAAGAATAAAGAGACATCAGTGTCTGTGGCCGACTCCCCCAGCCAGCCGGAGACCGCCACTGGCAACGGAGTCTTGGGTCGATGGCGCTTCCTCTGGGACCTTCACGTGTACCTCACCGCGGGACTGTTTACTGCTCTGGCAGTATGTGCTCTTGTTAATATAGTACGTGTGAACGTGTGCAAGAGACTCATGTCTCGAGGATATCATGTGACTCTACATGTGCTGCTGCTATCTGTGGGAGTCCTCCGGAGCTTCTATCTCTTCTACGACGCGTACAATCTGAACGACTCGTTCCCGGAGCCTGTGTCGCGTCTGCTCCTGAACGCGGTCTCCCCGCTCATCTCCTCTGTGTTTGTCGTCCTCTTCCTGTTCTTGCTGCAAGCAGCACACGTCAACGTCCTCTCTGTCAGACTGCAGCGACCTGCGCTTGCCGGGTCCTTCTCCCTGGCGCATGTGGCGCTCTGTGCCGGCCTGGATGCCGCGGCGGGGGCCGCGCCGTTCCTGCCCCTCGTCTGCCAATCGCTGTTCATCGCTGTTTGTTTGTGCCTGGGGCTTGCATATCTCTATGCCTTCAGACTCCTCACCAAGGCGGCGGTCAGGAAGCAGGAGGACGTGTTTGGGGGCGGGTTCACGAGCGTCAAGCGTCGGCCAGCGCTTGTCACAGCGGTGAACGTAACTCTGGCCGCAGCAGTTTGTGCGTTGCTGTTGGCCAGCGTGCAGCTGTATGGAATCTTTGGCCTTTATCGGTCTCTACATCTGCCGGAATCGTGGCAGTTCTGGGGCTATCACCTCTGTGTGCGACTGTTGGAATTAGCGGTGTGTTTCTTGCTCTATTGGGCCGGAGTGCAGCCCCCCGAGAGAGGCCCCGACCACGAAGAGAAGGGTTCCCAAAGCTCAGGGTTTGCCCTGTTCCGCTGCGGAGGAGCTTGTGCGGCCGGAACGCCCCAGAGCTCGGAGGCGGCCGACGACATCTACCCGGCGGTGTGTGTGACCAACCAAGCTATCCATGACTATACCGCCAGGACGGGTAAGAAGGTCTATGACGATGCCTTTCCGCTGAGTAATTTCCACTCGGGCGGGGGTGGGGGCTACGCCCGGCCAGATTCAAACTTGAGTCTGACCACAGGGGAGCGGCGCTCGCTTCGTAAATCCCCCTACCCTGCAGGTAGTACGGCCGAGAGACGGTCGGTTAAGAAGAATGGCCAGTTTGATGTTGACAAGCCTGAATACGATCTGACATTCTCTGCGTCAAACGAGTTGCGACACTCCGTCAGAAACTCTGAGACATTAATACCACTCAATTCCGAACGGCCAGACTCGGTGTACCCCCTGGGCGGAACGGCCGAGCGTAGGTCTCTCAAGAGGACAGTGGACCCGTCGTTTGGGGTTGGGAGGTCACTCAAGAAGTCGGACACTTTGGCGTCGCTGGGCTCGGACCGCGATCGCCGTGCCGTACAACCGGCAAACCAGCACCGCGGCGGTTCACAAACATTAGCCCCGGCACGTGCGTCGCCATCCATGCTAGTGGCGGAAAACGGTTTTGTGCGGTTTCGGGCTTTAGGTGAACCTGGCGAGTGTTTGGAGGACAGAGAGGAACCCCCCTTAGGCAGGTAAAGGACACTCATCCTGACCCCTAAAGTGACCGTCCGGTATTTAAACTTTCCTTCTCCCCCCCNNNCCCCCCCCCCCCTACGTAAATTTTGGTCACGTCTTTATTTTCCGCAGCGACACAATGGTGTGCGTTTGTTGGTGCTCTCCCGCCTCTGGTTCTGTTGCACACTTAATAAATAGTCCTGAAGTTGTTTTAGGTAAGATAGTTTATATTGGTATGAGCTCTGCCAATGCACAGACTTTCACAGTAAAATATACACATTTTATAAATGTGGCAAACTTTTATTTTATCAATTTTTGTGCAACTGTACGTTGAGCCTTTTTGTCATGGAGGAGAGCCGGTATTATTGTATGTTGATGTTTTAAACAATGTTGTGTCGATGTGCGAGTTGTAAGCCTCTCTTTACAACCTCAAAGTATTCTCGGTAGGCAAGCAATCTCGCTGACATGGTAGCTATGTCAATTTGTTATTAATGATATTTCTATGCTCTCAAGTTTATCTTTTGATAACTCAAAACAAATAATATAGAAAGTTTGTAGTCAATTATTACTAATGACTGTGTCTGATTCATTCCAATGTTAGGATCACTCAAAGATTGTCAATATTGTTATCAACCATAACCCATTTTGTCCTCTGTAACCGCTCAATATACCCGCCCGATAGGCTCGCCACTCTTCTCAACTTCTTCTAGGAAAACATTTAATCGTTAGGGGTGTGAAGTCTACTTTTCAATTCAAAGCAAAACTAAGTCGAATAATATGAGATATTCCTGAATCCAAAACGAAGTTCTAATATTAAAAAAAAAAATGTTTGATGAAAATAGCTTATTAAACTTTTCGTAACCATGTAAATTTATATATTAAATAAAATTTACCAACTACTTTATTTTTAGACAGTAACTAATATATTTCATTTTAAAATGTTGCACATTCTGTGTAAATATTGGTTTGTGATAGAAATAACGGCAGAAATTGAACAAAACCACATAAATGTGTGTTTTAGCTTTAAATTTTATTTCAAAGTTTTGTAGTTGTCATATTCAGATTTTTTACTTATGAATCGAAGTCGAAGCAAACAAATATTCAAAGTGAAGTCATAGTTTTTGAAGCTTTGCACGCCCCTACTAATATTTCACTTTCGAGGCACTTAATTTTCTGCACGGAAGAAGATTAGGGTAATAGCGATGTCGACAAGTATTACCAACATACGGGACATTTCACACTTTTACATGTGAGTGTCCAGTTTGTCTTTCCTCTGTACAAATACAAACACTTTAGTGGTAAATGTACGTAATTAGTGTATATTGTGAATATTTCGTTTTTCTCCCAAACAGAGAATTAATAATACTCCCTCACAAAGATCTAAACATTTGTTCAGATTAGATTTTCTCAAAGAATAGCAACCTTTCTAAGTCCCTCTCAACTTGTGTTCATCTCCTTCCTCTACTAGAATCGGTCCCGAACCTTGTAATCATACAATTTAATATATATAGACGCTAGATCTAAATTTGAGGTGTTTTTCTCTTGGTCCTCTTGTATTTAAGAACAACTCTCTCATGTGCAGCTAAACTCCGCGTCGCTATCGGAGTGTTTGTGCCATACGGAGCGGTGGAAAGTCTGACCAGAGTTTGCGTTTCATCTTGCCAAGTTTCCCCACCTCCTCCTTTCAGTATTACTACAGTATTTTACCCGACATTCCAGACTTTTTATCCGGGATCGCGTGTTGGTACAAGTGTCACTGGACAATGTGCTCTCAACCAAACTGGGATTGTATTTAATTGTATAAAGTTTTTAGTTTAAACTGTTGTGAGAACGCTGTGAAGCACGTCCATTTTGATTTAGTCTCCTAGTTTGTTCCATCTTGTGCTAGCTTGATATTATATTCTGATATTACTGTACATTATTGAGTCACGTTTAAAACTTGTATCTATGTATGTATGTATGTATTTTTACACTCTGCACGATGCACACATGACAATGTGGTACTTAATACTGGTACTTAACCTTTGTTGTCTAGTTACTTAGTTTGTAAAGCAAATAGGGCTCACTGACCGAGAGAGTGTGTTGGTTGGAAATATGAGAACTAGATTGGTGATGGTCGCTGTACTCTCTCCCTAGCTGCGTTCATTTTCCTGACGCTCGGCTAGCAACTATCAGACATTGCTTGGAACCATCGGACTGTTGGCTGTGCTTGTCCGAGTGAATGCTGTCCTCACCTCTGTTGCGTTGTTTGTCCGAGTGAATGCTGTCCTCACCTCTGTTGCTTTATTGTCCGAGCGAATGCTGTTCTCACCTCTGTTGCGTTGTTTGTCCGAGTGAATGCTGTCCTCACCTCTGTTGCGTTGTTTGTCCGAGTGAATGCTGTTCTCACCTCTGTTGCGTTGTTTGTCCGAGTGAATGCTGTTCTCACCTCTGTTGCTTTATTGTCCGAGCGAATGCTGTTCTCACCTCTGTTGCGTTGTTTGTCCGAGTGAATGCTGTTCTCAGCTTTGTTGCTTTATTGTCCGAGTGAATGCTGTTCTCAGCTCTGTTGCGTTGTTTGTCTGAGTGAATGCTGTCCTCACCTCTGTTGCGTTGTTTGTCCGAGTGAATGCTGTCCTCACCTCTGTTGCGTTGTTTGTCCGAGTGAATGCTGTCCTCACCTCTGTTGCGTTGTTTGTCTGAGTGAATGTTGTTCTCAGCTCTGTTGTGTTGTTTGTCCGAGTGAATGCTGTCCTCACCTCTGTTGCGTTGCTTTGCAAGACAAATACCAGCAGAACATGTTGAACAGGCGCTACAGGCACTTCAGCGCTGCTAGTGGCACAAACTTTTTCTTATAGATTTCACTCACAGGTTTCATTTCAATACAATGCCTCGAGTAAATTGTGTCAGAATGTTGTCCTTGTACGGCTGACCTTGGATATGTTGTCCTTGAATGACCTTGGGATATCTTATCCTTATACGACTGACCTCAGGATGTGTTGCCCTTGAATGACCTTGGGATATCTTGTCCATTATACGACTGACCTCAGGATATGTTGTCCTTGAATGACCTTGGGATATCTTGTCCTTGTACAACAGACCTTGGGATATATTGTCCTTGTACGGCTGACCTTTGGATGTCCTTGTATGGCTGACCTCAGGATGTTTTGTCCTAGAATGACCTTGCATGGCTGACCTCAGGATATGTTGTCCTTGTACGGCTGACCTTGGGATGTCCTTGCATGACTGACCTCAGGATGTGTTGTCCTTGAATGACCTTGCATGGCTGACCTCAGGATATGTTGTCCTTGTACGGCTGACCTTGGATGGCTGACCTCAGGATATGTTGTTCTTGTACGGCTGACCTCAGGATGTGTTGTCCTTGAATGACCTTGGGATATCTTGTCCTTATACGACTGACCTCAGGATGTGTTGTCCTTGAATGACCTTGGGATATCTTGTCCTTATACGACTGACCTCAGGATGTGTTGTCCTTGAATGACCTTGGGATATCTTGTCCTTATACGACTGACCTCAGGATGTGTTGTCCTTGAATGACCTTGCATGGCTGACCTCAGGTTATGTGGTTCTTGAATGACACACAACGCTATACGGATGTGATGTAAGTGGTTCATTTTGATGGGAAGAATGGAAATATGGTCAGACAATGGCTACTGTCACCATCCTTGGGAGTTAAACTGCAATTTCTGGTTTTCTACAGATATTTTTACCTGACTGGAAACTGATGATGTTTTATTGATCATCGGCCAACAAATTTATACTTTTCAAGTGTGTATTGCTCTTAATAGATGTGTACCAATGTTGCTGAATAAATATACCAGGTATGGCTTGTTCATGAGACTGCATCATTGAGGTTATAAGTAACTCATCATTACAGAAATAAACGGTGGTTTGCAATAAATAAACCCATACCTTTTTTTAGTTCAGAAGTTGTTTAATTTTGTAATTCATTAATTTATACCAAATGTTTTTAGTAGGGGTGTAACATTTTTATTTGGATCTGTGGAGGATAAAGTCCTGCTGCCCGGCTTGGACGAAACTGACGGTCACAGCCAAACTTGACTAGAAATAGTTCTTTGTTTCAAGTTATCATATACCCTTTCAATAAACATGTTCTGTGTGGTGTTAGAATAACAGAGCTGCATTTCCCGCCTGCAGGGTTGATATCCGTCTCGACAACTCTGGGAGAGTCGATTTGCACCGAACGGAACGCGAACAAGAGGCAGTTGATGTTAGTGACATGTGTCTGTAGCTAGGGGCAATCCATAAACCATGTAACGCTGTTGTCCACATAGTGTTACATGGAAGTGAGGGCCCAACAGAGGTAATCAAAAGTGATGTGGGTAAAACCTAAATTACCAACCAGTAGCTTGAGCGTCACTGATAATGTATTTCAACGGCAGTCCGCTCACGAGGCTATTGGTTGCTAACTGGTGGTTGGTCACTGGAAACTCGACATGCTAGTCGGGGTTTACCTCGGTTAAACATTGAACATTTAATGTACTATTCGAGGTGGCTTTCCTTCCGACATTCTGTACATTTTGCATCAATGTGTTGCAGTTCCTTTGCCTTGAGGGGTTTGTTACTATTCTTTGGTTACAGCTCTTATATTGTACTAATAGCAGAACCAACCTTCCAGCATTTGAGTCGCCCGACATTATATATATATATATATATTCTAGAAGCCTGAAGGTGCTTGCAGCTAGATAGCACAAAAATGATTGAAATTTCCCCACGGTTACTGACCAGTTTGTGACTTCAATCACTAACGAGTCCAGTCACAGTTGAGTGACTCTGTAGCCGAAAGACCTAATGCTGAGTGGTTTTTGTCTGACTGAGATCCCGTTGTCAAATATTAACTGTTACCAACCAAAAGATAGCAAAGCAGTGTCATTCATGTTACTCTGGAAACGTTCATCTCCTGCCAATAACTTTGAGAAATAGCTTAGTTAGGCGCGGCAGAAGGGAACGTAAGTGATTTTACAGCTTTTAAAGCATTGCCTTTTATGGCCAAAATCAAATATTTCTCCAGTAGCAACGTGGAGCTTAGTTTTCTGCACATGCTAATATCAACATGTCTTGAATATATGTCAAGGGTGTCCTGGAATTTTGTCAAAACCTTTTAAATAAAGAGAAAGTTTTGACAAAATTCCAGGACACTCTTGACATATATTCAAGATCTGTTGATATTAGCACGTGCAGAAAACTAAACTCTCTATGTTGCTACTGGAGAAATATTTGATTTATTTTGGCCAAAACGTTTCAATCCTATAAAAACTGTAAAAATACTTGCGCTCCCTCCGGCCACATCTTAACAGATGATGGGTTAATATTTTTTATCCCAACAGAGCTTTAAGGAAATGGGGTCAGCCTCGCCCAAGACTAGTTTAAAAACTGTATTTCTAAGATTGTGGAGATTCGTATCGACCCTGGTCTCTCTCTAAGTTATGTCCCAGTTTGTAATTGAAGTGAGATGTGAACTCAAGACTTGTACATGAAATCTTGTGAAATAAAAGACTTTGTATTCAACTTTCCGTGTCTTCTTCCCGACCAATAAACGAGGGTGTGTGTTTTTATATCTTTAGTAGAGTAAAGGGTGACCTGGTGATCTAGAGGGGTAAGGTGTCAGACTTCTGTGCTGGCGGCCGGGGTTCAATCCTCGGTCCCGGCACAGGTTTATCTGATTACCAAACCCTTCCTTCACCTCTGACAAGACATCTTGTGAATGTGGGGAATGCCAGGCCTCCACCGTGGTTCGGATTCCACGTTAAACTGTAGGTCCTCCATTTCATCTCACAATCACCCTACCATTACACATTAGCGTGAGTGCGTATAGCCCTAACGGGTAGTAAGACGCGGTGCTAATAATAATAATAACGTGTAGATGTTATATCTCCCTCCCTCCCTCCTCTCTTGTCCTCACTACCTCCATCTCGCCTTCTCTCTCTTCCCCTGTCCGTCGTATCTCTTTCGTTCATCCCCCAGGTTTCTGATGCACCCTGCAGTGTTGGGACATGGGACACATCTCTACCCCAGTTCTGACACGTTTGTAAAAGGCCTCCACTTTCCTCTATAAAGTATTATTATTATTACTAGCCTCATGTCTTACTACCCGTTCAGGTTATACGCACTCACGCTAATGTGTAATGGTAGGGTGATGTGAGATGAAATGGAGGACCTACAGTTTAACGTGGAATCCGAACCACGGTGGAGGCCTGGACATTCCCCACATTCACAAGATGTCTTGTCAGAGGTGAAGGAAGGGTTTGCTGGGACCGAGCAGTGAACCTGACCCCCAACACACAAGTCCGACACCTTACCCTCTAAATCACCAGCTCACCTTTATTTAAGGTGATATAAGAGTCAACATAATAGAGTCTGATGACAACACCAAACCGCAACTTAGCGTCATTATAATACTGTCTCGTGTGAAGTGGTCGACCATAACAACCGTTGAGGCAATCTATTGGTCTGCGGTCGTCAAATAAAACACCCGTGCGTTATTCATCTACCACAGATATTTATTTTGGTCTTTATTAATTTACATTCTAATTAACTCATTCAGTTACCATTTTCTTAATTTATTTCACCGAAAACAAATTATGAAAATATTCATTCATATGACTTAAGACAATTTTGTACTTTTTTGCCTTTTGATAAAGGGAAAAAAAAATTAATAATAAAAACTGTGTTAATCAATCAAAATATTTGACACAATTTTAAATATATTACAATCATCTTTTGTAAAATGTGATCTAAAATAAAATTAACTTAACAATAAGTGAAGTCCTAGAACCGAAACACAACAGTAAAAATAAATAAATAAAATTGACAGAGATAATTTAAAATATACATTGATTGTGTGCAGTATTAGGTTAAGTATTAGCATCAAGTTAAAAAGGAGATTGTTTGTTGGTTTTACCTGGGAAAAAGCCAAAACATGGGCAGGCATGCAAACAAAAGAAACTTTGGAAACGCTGGCCAGAAATTATATGAGCCATACCACCTGGAGTCTAGTTATATGAGACCACATACCACCCGGAGTCTGGTAGTTATATGAGACCACATACCACCCGGAGTCTGGTAGTTATATGAGACCACATACCACCCCGGAGTCTGGTAGTTATATGAGACCACATACCACCCGGAGTCTGGTAGTTATATGAGACCACATACCACCTGGAGTCTGCCTTATACAAGTATCACGATCTTAACATACTTTTTCCAAGATATAAAACCAAAACTAGGAAGGAGATGAAATTATACTAAAAACATTCAAATTCATTCAAAATGGTTTTGACAAGATGACAGGACTGAGCCGAAGCCAATCTTCAAAACTGTGCTGTGTTGCAGTAAGTACTAAGCTGGGCTTGTTTACAACTGAACTGGGG
>CABEEJ010001412.1:41883-58751 GCA_901482245.1 Timema douglasi
GGGGGGGGGGGGGGGATTCAAGGGGTGTTAAAACAGGGTCAAAACTACATCCAACTGGATCCAGAGATTGTCATCTCCATCTTAAGAGTGTCCTATCATTCTTTAACATTTTCCTTGTTTTAGGAAGTTGTGTTGTGACGAGTTCTGATAGAATGAAACCTAGGCCGGGGGATTGGGCAGTATCGATCTATTTTCTTCCAGAGCCAGCCATTAACTCTTTGTCCAGAGCCAGCAGTGTAAAGTGTGAACTTACTGCACCTTCTTATAAATATATTAAAATTAATGTCCTAATTTATTGCTTCATATTCTAGTTGATGTCCGTGATGAATATCTCTTGAGCTAGTCTTATGTGGCCCAATGGCTAAATAATTTTACAGTAAAGAAAATGGGTAAAACTAAAGAACAAGAGTAGATGTGATGAAGAAAGCCCACCCAGGGAAAGGAGATATGTGGGAAGAGTCCAATNGGGGAGAGTCCAATGCACCGAAATAATGTTCCACTATAGAAGAGAGAAGTTTTTGAGCTGGTCTTGTATAATGTCTTTTGGCGGCCGCCGCCAATCAGGTGTAGATCATTAACCACCAATCAGAGTGGACTTGGCTTATCTTCTAGGTCAGAGGTTCGCAACCTTTCATGACCCCTTGAAAACCTTCATGTGTTTAAATACTAGTTTTGCGTTTGTTATTTTCACTAAGTCTTACTACCTGTCCGCACACATTGGTGGGGTAGGTAGAATTTAGAGGAAATGTAATCTTATTTGCATAACATTTATACATTCAGTTAAGTGTTAAATTAGTGGTATGGGGCGTGGTTGTAGAGCTCATCCTACACAGGATTTGTGTCTTGAATCTGCTATTTTCTCGAATATCATTAAGGATTTGAGGGCCCCATTCCTAATAATAAATATCTTAAATGGTGATTAGATAAATGTGACCAAGGTGTATCTAGATAGACTCAAGGAGGCCGGCAGGTATTTTTTAAGTAAATGGTGGCGGTGCGTGACACTCGCCAATCAACTGTCGGAACCGAGCAACCAAAAGGAGCCTAACCAGAAACTTACAATTTTAACCGCTCACATTTCTATTTGAATTTTGCACCTTCCTATGAACCACTTAACCACCAGTATATATAAACCTAGTCTTAAAACGCACTGGGACCCCACTCGAAACACAAGACCCCAAATGGGGCTGCGATCTCCAGGTTGGAAACCACTGTTATAGTTGGTTTATTTTTGGGTAGAACTTAATATCCAAACAGTGGCCACAAATTATTTATGGTTCAATAAATGTTTTCTAAACCCATCATCTTTGTCCTGATTAGGTAAAATATTCTATCCACATTTTTCAAAATAAAATTTCTATCAAAAACTATCGTAAAAAAGCAAAGTCTATTTAACTGCAAGCGGGTATCTTTAAATATCATACAAAATAAGACAAAGATTGGTATCAACCCAGCGCAAGCTGAAATTGTATTTATATGAAAAAATGAGTTCTGGGTTCAAACCGGTTTGGGTACATTTTACAAAAAAGTGTTATATTTATTATAAGTTCACTTTACAAGATAGTTTATCCCATTTACTGAATAACAAAATTAAAAAAAAATAGTAATAAAACAAACAATAATTTATTGTTATCTAGAGAGCTGGCTGGTTTAGGTGAGATGGTAGCACTTCTGACTCAACCGTAGCGAGGGTGAGATGGTCAGCTATGGACTAATTTGGAGGAGAACAGCTAAACTATTGTTTTAAAATATAAAATACACACTTTTAAAGTTACTATTTACATATCACCACCGAGTGATCTAAAAGGGTGATATTTCACAGCCGACTTCAAAGCCGACAACCAACATCTTAGCCTAGTACCTTAACACTACCGCAAGTCTGTACTAAAAAACATCTATAATATACTTTGTAACAAAAAAAAAAAAATGCAGGGAAATTATATATTTAAAATTCACAAAAATTTGCATTAAAAAATCTACCATCTTAAAAAAAAAATCAAACCACGGCACACAATATGACTATAAGTATAAAAATGTTTCTCCCTCGATGGATATGCCAGGTTTCTGGTTTCCTCTACGAAGGAAACTTAGTCCCAAGTCTTGTTTTATTACTATTATGTCCAACAAACAGCGGTCGGTCGTCTCGACACGAACCAGAAAAATAAAACACCGGTCCTTCAAGACTTCTCCGCTGGTACCGGACAACGTTGTTGGTAATGACACAGTTATACAGTCGGTATTCACTTGAGGGGGGGAGGTACGTTTTAAAATTGTTGTACCAGACTTTGCAGTCCAAGTAAATGATTTAGATATTGTAAACGAGTGTAACCTTGGTTTAACCAATGGCAGGAAAATGGATTCAAACGGTTCTGTGGTTGGCGTTGGTTGTATAGTCTTGATCTGGACCGGTCTGTAACTCGCGCAGAACCAACTTATAAATGTACCAATACATTATCAACTTGTTAGTCCGTGTGGTGAGATAGTATTGTGACTGGTCCGCCAGGTTGCGCTCTGTACGCCGGCAGGTCCAACCAAGGTTAAGTGGCCTTTCAGATCTCACAGACTACTTGTGTTTTCTCTCCTCTCTCTAGGCAAATGTCCGTTAAGATTATGAAAATGATATATTTTTTTTCCTGGTTTCGTAGAACAGCGGTTGGCAGCCCGCGGGCCTGGTCCAGAACGAACAAACTATTGTGTTAATAAAAAATAGACTAATTATTGTGTGAAATATCTCTCTAAGGTATTTGGAAGAAGGTATCAGCAGGAAAGGTCCATTTTCTTCAAGAGGCTACCGTCCAGTGGCAGCAGTGTAAAAACGTTCACTGTGTCTGTTGCCTTCTTTCAAATACATATGGCTAATTACCATACGAGAAACATATTGTCTGATATTTTTACTAACCAGCCCACCTAGCCCATATAGGCCCGTGATATCTAAAAGGTGGTCAACTAGAATTTTGAGCAACCTCGGTCAGTTGAGAACATGGATGTGGTTGGTGTAGATGTAGCGCATGGACCATCCCCTTTGTGCCGGTAAATGACCATTTAACTACTGCTCGAGTCGTGGATTGTGTTTCGTGTAGCAAAAACATGACAACGATCTTGGCCGCAAAGTGAGACAGGGGTGTAAAAAACACGGCCCGTGTCCTGATTGTATAAAACCTAACAACGGTAATGTTACAACAGCCAACATGGCAAGGACAGATAAAATATATTTAAAAAAATTATTATTAAAAGTAGGCTAAATTAGAACTAACAATTCAACAAGGGGGTAGTTCACTGTAGATGTTTAAAATTATATAAATAGTGGAGTGAGCGCTGCGGTGCGCTTGCACTATATGCACTAAGATTCCAGGGTTCCTCACATAGTGTCTCTTAGTTGTAGGCGTGCGTTTCACTGGCGCACTAACGAGTTTATATTTCCATTCTTTGTTCTTGTACAGTCTGATCCAAACATCAAGTCCTATTATCAAGCCGAGTGGAGCCGCCTGTACGACTCGAGTACCTCATTGGCAGAAACCGTCCCTGGCGCGCAGAGGAACGCAGTAGGCGTGGACGTGGAGGAGACTTGTATCATAGCCGCCGTGTTGTTGGGGACATGGTGGAGAATGTTGGAGGTTAACAGCGCTGCGTTGTTGATGGTCGTGAGAGGGGCAACGTTGTGCGGCGCTAGAGTCACCTGGTGAACCTCGGTCACCGCCGGCGCAGCAGGGTCCCCCTGCATCGCAACGCTCTGTTGCTGCTGCTGCTGGTTGGCCTTGTTCCGGTGGCGCAGTTTGTGTGTGGTCAAGTACTGCTTCATGGTGAAGCCCTTGTTGCAAATGTCACACTTGTACGGTAGAGGATCCTCGTCGCCGGCGTCCGCACCGCCATCACCACCGCCGGCGTGGGAGCCCCGGTGCATCATGTAGTAGTGTTTCACGACAAAGCTCTTACCGCACGTCTCGCAAACATACGGCCCGGCGACGCCGTGCGTCTTGCGGTGTTTGTGCAGGTTGTCTTTGCGACTGAACGCCTTGCCGCACATTTCGCACGCGTGCATCTTTTGGCCGGTGTGGGAGACGGCGTGGCGCACCAGATGCTCCTGGAACAACATAAGCTCAACGTTAACATTTCAACAGTCCTAGCGGCTTTGGGAGACAGGTTCGATCCCGGTCGGGTGTACTGGTGATGGTTTGTTTGAAGAATTGTAATGTTAATTGAGAAAAGAGAGAGAGGAAGATACAGCCGGGATGTGGAGCAGAGAGTAGGATAGAGGGAGAGGTGTTGAACAAAGAAATAGCACTGACGTGACAGAGAACAAGGAACAGAGGTATACAAGTTAGACCTGATCTTTGACACACGACGGCTGATAGAAAGAAAATAAGAATATGGGAAGGAGTTGGTGATGGTATTTATGGATGTGGAGGATGAAGACTGTATGATGTTGACGAGGGAGGGTAAAGAGTATGTAGATAACAGAAGCAGGGTCAGCACTGGGGGAGAGGTGGCCGGACTGAGTGGTTCTAACAAAGATATGGGTTGAAACAAGGCTGTGCATCGTTCCCTCTGTTGTTCAGTGTGGCAGGAACTACCAGGGGTTTGGGGCGCAAGAGTGGTCCCAGGGAAGTAGAGGTGTAACGAGGAGGGGGAGAGAGAGAGAGAGAGAGAGAGGGCGGGAACACAGAAACTAAATGAGATAATAGAAGAAGCAATAATGAGGAGGTTTATGCATGTCAAGAGAATGGAAAAGAAAGTTGGAATGGAAGGGTATAGGAAGAAGACCACAAGGGAGACCAAGGAGGGGGGAGTAAGATGGCGGTGATTCACAGAGCTGACCGCAAACAACGCTAGGTGATTATGAGTGAGCTACATAATTATTGCTCTAGTGACAGATACTATGTACTACTGCTACGTGTCCAATCAATAGTAAACAGAGACTTCTCCAAGTACGCTCCACAGTCGTCAAAGTTAACCTCAAGAAGGCACTGCTCACCTTGCGGCTGAACGCCTTGGAGCAGACGGAGCACACGTACGGACGCTCCCCGGTGTGCAGCTTGCGATGCTGGAACAGATGCTCTTTACGCTTGAAAGGCTTCCCGCAGATCTCGCAGGCAAAGTTCCCGGCCCCCCCGTTCTTGTCTGTCCCCTCCCCTCCCCCCGAGTTGTCCTGGTTGCAGTCATGCGCCTCCAGCTCCTCAAACTCCTTCCCGCAGCGCTCGCAGGTGGGCTGGGCCACCTCCACCACCGCCGTGGGCGGCGCGCCCGCGTCCACCAGACTCACCGTCTTCATGCGCAGGAACTCGCCGATCTGAGCTATGGACGATCTGCACGGGAGAACAGAATATTTCCAAGTACCTCTGCTATTCCGACTGGGACAAGAGTCGAACACTGCTTGCACAAATCTGAATCCTGTTTTCACGGACCTCGATAACATTAACGTATTTACTTTATTACAATAATTCCTGGCCGAGTTGTTAGAGAATATAGTTTACGTAATAAATTATGGACAGGGCTCTGGTCGTTAAGTTCGTGCAACAATTACGTCAAGCTATAGCACCAATAAGCAGTATCGGAGCTCCGAAAACAATTCCTAATGATAGTAAAATGAGGTTATGTGGTATAGAGCACTAGGCCAAATCATGGTTTAAATTAGGAGGGATAGCCAGCACACTTACCTTGGTGATACTGGAGTAGAAATTGTTTAGATATAACACTAAAAAACACATAAACACATTTTTAAGGACAAACTTTCACTGTCACAGACAGCTTCATCAGGTCAGGAGAGTAGACTGATTTCTTGGTTGAACTGTAAGGTTGACTGTCCAGTATCACCAAGGTAAGTGTGCTGGCTATCCCTACTAATTTAAACCATGATAGTAAAATGAATTAGTGCCTAATGGCTTGGAAATGTATAATAAAGAGTGTAGAAACACTGTCTTAGTAAAAGAGTTCCTAAAAATTACAAATGAATTAAACATATCAGAATAGGTTGTCATCAGCGAGGTCGGCTTCCTGTTCGGTCCGATTAATCCCGAGGAAATTGTTTCGGTGCTTTTACTTTCGCTTCATTTTCTACAATTATATCGTATTTATTTATCTAATGACTTATAAAATTTGAATATTATTTAAAAAAAATCTTGAATCAGATATTTTATCTAATCTTAGAATTTCGAAAAAAACCTTTCTAAGGATTTGGTGGAGCCATTCCTAATTTGAATGCAAAATGAATCAAAGCAACTATTCAACAATCCGAGTGTCAACAGATTATCAAAGAGGTATTCAATAATTGTATGAACTCGCTAGTGCCGACGAGATGAATTCAACTGAAGGGAAATAGGAAACATAACAGGCTGCGTTATTTCTCCTGCTCAGACCGAGGATACTATGCTATGCTTTGCTTTATTTAACGCCAAACTGTCTACAGCAATACATTAAGAGTTCAGTTGAGGCTCAAAAACTGTACAACTATTTCACAAGTGCATTATTATTATTATTAGCAGCAGCACCGCGTCTTACTACCCGTTCGGGTTATACGCACTCACGCTAATGTGTAATGGTAGGGTGATTGTGAGATGAAATGGAGGACCTACAGTTTAACGTGGAATCCGAACCATGGTGGAGGCCTGGCATTCCCCACATTCACAAGATGTCTTGTCAGAGGTGAAGGAAGGGTTTGGTAATCAGATAAATCTGTGCCGGGACCGAGGATTGAACCCCGGCCGCCAGCATAGAAGTCCGACACTTTCACAAGTGTACTTTGTTAACAATTCAGTCAACAGAATGTTACACCTGTTCAGGTAGTACACGTGTGTACTAACTAAACTAATGTATCAGAGATGAGGATGGTTGAATAAACAGGAATATTGAAAGACCATTTAGGATCTCTCTTTCTCGATAAACTCGACTGGGATTCAAACCCCAATCTCCCTGTCATCTGTAGTTCGATACATTGTGGCATTGACATCGTAGACCGTTTGACCACCGAACCGCACAACCGTTCAATGGTTCATTATCACACGATCTCTTGTGTTGTTACCTCTGCAAAGCGGCGTGATCCTCAGTGCGGAGGAAGCCGTCTCTATCTTTATTGTTGAAGTTGAAGTGGACCAACATTTCTTGTCCAGGACCGGTGGATGTGAAGGCTACAGTCTGCTGCTGTGTGTGCGGGACTATCAGTTCCCCGCCATCTTCGCTGCTACAGGGAGACTATAACACGATAACGATGATATCAGGAGACTAGGACACGATAACGATGTTATCAGGAGACTAGGACACATGCCCCGTGTTATCAGGAGACTAGAACATGATAATGATGTTATCAGGAGACTAGAACACGATAACGGAGTTATCAGGAGACTAGAACACGACAACGGAGTTATCAGGAGACTAGAACACGACAACGGAGTTATCAGGAGACTAGAACACGACAACGGAGTTATCAGGAGACTAGGACACAGGCCCGGTGTTATCAGGAGACTAGAACATGATAATGGTGTTATCAGGAGACTAGAACATGATAATGATGTTATCAGGAGACTAGGACACAGGCACGGTGTTATCAGGAGACTAGGACACGATAATGATGTTATCAGGAGACTAGGACACGATAACGATGTTATCAGGAGACTAGGACACAGACACTGTGTTATCAGGAGACTAGGACACGACAACGATGTTATCAGGAGACTAGGACACGACAACGATGTTATCAGTAAACTAGGACACAATAACGATGTTATCAGGAGACTAGGACACAATAACGATGTTATCAGGAGACTAGGACACAATAACGATGTTATCAGGAGACTAGGACACAATAACGATGTTATCAGGAGACTAGGACACAATAACGATGTTATCAGGAAACTAGAACAAAGGCACGGTGTTATCAAGAGACCAGGACACAGGCACGGTGTTATCAGGAGACCAGGACACGATAACGGAGTTATCAGGAGACTAGGACACGACAACGATGTTATCAGGAGACTAGAACACAGGCAACGGTGTTATCAGGAGACCAGGACACAGGCACGATGTTATCAGGAGACCAGGACACAGACACGGTGTTATCAGGAGACCAGGACACAGGCATGGCGTTATCAGGAGACCAGGACACAGGCACGATGTTATCAGGAGACTAGGACACAGGCACGGTGTTATCAGGAGACTAGGACACGATAACGGAGTTATCAGGAGACTAGGACACAATAACGATGTTATCAGGAGACTAGGACACAATAACGATGTTATCAGGAGACCAGGACACGATAACGGAGTTATCAGGAGACTAGGACACGACAACGATGTTATCAGGAGACTAGAACACAGGCACGGTGTTATCAGGAGACCAGGACACAGGCACGATGTTATCAGGAGACTAGGACACAGGCACGGTGTTATCAGGAGACCAGGACACAGGCACGATGTTATCAGGAGACTAGAACACAGGCACGGTGTTATCAGGAGACCAGGACACAGGCATGGCGTTATCAGGAGACTAGGACACAGGCACGGTGTTATCAGGAGACTAGGACACAGGCACGGTGTTATCAGGAGACTAGGACACGACAACGATGGTATCAGGAGACCAGGACACAGGCATGGCGTTATCAGGAGACTAGGACACGACAACGATGTTATCAGGAGACTAGGACACGACAACGATTTTATCAGGAGACTAGGACACGACAACGATTTTATCAGGAGACTCACAGGCACGGTGTTATCAGGAGACCAAGACACAGGCATGGTGTTATCAGGAGACCAGGACACAGGCATGGTGTTATCAGGAGACCAGGACACAGGCATGGCGTTATCAGGAGACTAGGAGGTTTTAAACAGTATCATTAATCTAACCTTGTTGTTGAAATCTGTCTCACTGCACTGCGTACTGCCATCCTCCACCTTGGCCTGCCCCTGTTGACTGTTGGCAATATTAGCAGCCTGTTGTTGGCTGTTGGCTGCACTGCACGCCTCGTAACTGTAGCGGGCCTCTGCAGTGGCTGCCTCTACCACAGTTGGCCCTCCTGGGCCAGGCTGCATCTGAGGTGAGAGAGAGAGAGAGATGGTACTTCTAATGGTTGCATTCAGCAGTTCCAGGGAGAAGAACAGACCAGTTGATTGGAAACGTTGTGAAGGTGTGAAACGAGGACACAAACCTGCATTGCACACTTGTACTGCTGCACTCTAGTGCCGTCGGCGTCACTCACGATCTGTATACCGGCGGCCTGCACCAAGCTGTTGAGACCATCTGTTGCCGCCACAACAGCTGCTTTCTGCATTTGTTGATGGTGCTGCTGTTGCTGTTTACCTGGGGACTCTGCCCCTTCATTGCCCTTCTTCTTGGGGGGGCTTTCGTCCTTGACATACACCTACACACACACACATACACAGTAGCTCACTACTCGCTGGTATGAGAACAACTTGGCTGTCACATGAACTATTTCCGCTGTACTCTGGGTGTTTTGTTTCTAGTTGCGGGTTCAAAACACAAACTCGTGATTCTTTCTTTGTATGAAACCTCTCAATCGATCTGTACAGTATGTGTCTGGTGTGTCTCAAGTTCCCGGCCACTCCTAGTGTCTGCTATGTGTCGATGTCTCAAGTTCCTGGCCACTCCTAGTCCCTGCTATGTCTTTATGTCTCAAGTTCCTGGCCACTCCTAGTGTATGTTATGTCTCAAGTTCCTGGCCACTCCTAGTGTCTGCCATGTCTCAAGTTCCTGGCCACTCCTAGTGTCTGCTGCGTCTCAAGTTCCTGGCCACTCCTAGTGTTTGGTGCGTCTCAAGTTCCTGGCCACTCCTAGTGCCTGTTATGTCTCAAGTTCCTGGCCACTCCTAGTGCCTGCTATGTCTCAAGTTCCTGGCCACTCCTAGTGATCTGTTATGTCTCAAGTTCCTGGCCACTCCTAGTGTCTGCCATGTCTCAAGTTCCTGGCCACTCCTAGTGCCTGCTATGTCTCAAGTTCCTGGCCACTCCTAGTGCCTGCTATGTCTCAAGTTCCTGGCCACATCTAGTGCCTGCTATGTCTCAAGTTCCTGGCCACTCCTAGTGCCTGCTATGCCTCAAGTTCCTGGCCACTCCTAATGTCTGGTGTGTCTCAAGTTCCTGGCCACATCTAGTGTCTGCTATGTCTCAAGTTCCTGGCCACTCCTAGTGCCTGCTATGTCTCAGGTTCCTGGCCACTCCTAGTGTCTGGTGTGTCTAAAGTTCCTGGCCACTCCTAGTGCCTGCTGTGTCTCAAGTTCCTGGCCAATCCTAGTGCCTGCTATGTCTCAAGTTCCTGGCCACTCCTGGTGCCTGCTGTGTCTCAAGTTCCTGGCCACTCCTGGTGCCTGCTATGTCTCGAGTTCCTGGCCACTCCTAGTGCCTGCTATGTCTCAAGTTCCAGGCCACTCCTAGTGCTTGGTGTGTCAAGTTCCTGGCCACTCCTCGTGTCTGGTGTGTCTCAAGTTCCTGGCCACTCCTAGTGCCTGGTGTGTCTCAAGTTCCTGGCCACTCCTAGTACCTGGTGTGTCTCAAGTTCCTGGCCACTCCTAGTGCCTGGTGTGTCTCAAGTTCCTGGCCACTCCTAGTGCCTGGTGTGTCTCAAGATTCCTGGCCACTCCTAGTGTCTGGTATGTCTCAAGTTCCTGGCCACTCCTAGTGTCTGCTGTGTCTCAAGTTCCTGGCCACTCCTAGTGCCTGTTGTGTCTCAAGTTCCTGGTCACTACTAGTGTCTGTTATCTCTCTAGTTCCTGTCCTAGTGCCTGCTGTGTCTCAAGTTCCTGGCCACTCCTAGTGCCTGTTGTGTCTCAAGTTCCTGGCCACTCCTAGTGCCTGTTATGTCTCAAGTTCCTGGCCACTCCTAGTACCTGCTATGTCTCAAGTTCCTGGCCACTCCTAGTGCCTACTATGTCTCAAGTTCCTGGCTCTCTAGTGATCAAACGTGGTGTAAAGCCTCACTCTCACTAAAGAATGGACTGCCGATAACGAGGAGACTGGGGTTCGAATCTCGGTTGAGAGTAGTGAAGGAAGTTACTCCTGGATAATTTCCCACTCTCCCTCCTAATTCCTAACAGATTATTGTATATTTGCGGACAGCCCGAAGAGTTAGTGAGACGTGTGTAGATCTTAGGAGATATCGCAGAAAGTAGTTCTTTGGAATTGTCTTGTGATCAAATGTACGGTAAGTTGTGTGACTGGAGGCATCCTAGGAGATGTACCTCGTCTAGTCTCGTCCAAACAATACTAGGAATATAGTAGCAGCGAGAAAGACAAATTCACAAGAAACGACAGAACGTTCTCCTCGTTGATTACGATGTAATAGACACGGCAGACAAAACATCGTTCGTCAGCGGCACCAAGCCTTAATAAACTCTTTTTGAATTAATTTTTTTAAGGATTTGAGGGTTCAAAATAAAATTTAAGATATGTATTTGAGAAATATAGAGTTCGACTCATCAATCACTTTTTATTAGTTATTGATTATTTCTATCAAAAGTGACAGGTAGGGATCACACAACTTGACTTATGGATACATGTTCAAGATATAGCTCCGAGCCTCCTGCCATGGTCCTAACAAGCAATCAACACAAGGAGTAGATTTTACAAAACAAAGGAGCGTACCGGTACGCGGGTAATCACAATTACAAATATCACCTTGTTGAACAAGTTCTTTATCATTGTACAAAACCAAACCACAGTAATAAAAAATAATAAAGAAACTGTACTGGTGAACAAAGTTTATCAATTTAGTGCTTCATAGAACGCTAGCCAAGTGGCAGGCGCCCAGCGCCCAAAACCTGAGGACACCAATATAAACAGTAGCTACTTTTTAGACCACTATGGAAATATGATAAATGTACATATAGGAGTAGGAACATGCAAGAGACGCACCATCCACTGAGCTATATAGTCAGATAGATAACAACTTATTTTAAAACCATAGAATAGGTTTAAATTTTATGCAAATTAATTTTACATACAAAAAGCTGATCCAGTGGCGAGAAGAATACAAGCTATAATATTTTTAAATTACACGGCCACAAAAACTCTTATTTGGGTGAAAGTCTGTTTACTCGGGATAATGTTTTGGGAGTTACCAATGTCACTCATGAGTCATGAAGCCAAGATAATACTAAAGAGAGTCGATGTCACTCATGAAGCCAAGATAATACTAAAGATAGTCGATGTCACTCATGAAGCCAAGATAATACTAAAGATAGTCGTGTCACTCATGAAGCTAAGATAGTACAGATAGTTCTCCTAGGACAGCCCAAGGCAACATTGGAGGTTTAGCTAACATTCGTATTGTTTACGTGAGAGAATGTGTTTGAAAATCCTACAGAGTGAGACATGTAGTGAGGTAAGGTTGGGTCCAGTGCTCTGAAGAGTTAGGATTGGTCGACGCTAGGTAAAGCTAGTTCCAGTGCTCTGAAGAGTTAGGATTGGTCGATGCTAGGTAAAGCTAGTTCCAGTGCTCTGAAGAGTTAGTTAGGATTGGCCGACACTAGGTAAAGCTAGTTCTAGTGCTATGAAGAGTTAGGATTGGTCGACGCTAAGTAAAGCTAGTTCCAGTGCTCTGAAGAGTTAGTTAGGATTGGCCAACGCTAGGTAAAGCTAGTTCTAGTGCTCTGAAGAGTTAGTTAGGATTGGCCGACGCTAGGTAAAGCTAGTTCTAGTACTCTGAAGAGTTAGTTAGGATTGGCCGACGCTAGGTAAAGCTAGTTCTAGTGCTCTGAAGAGTTAGTTAGGATTGGCCGACGCTAGGTAAAGCTAGTTCTAGTGCTCTGAAGAGTTAGTTAGGATTGGTCGATGCTAGGTAAAGCTAGTTCTAGTGCTCTGAAGAGTTAGTTAGGATTGGTCGACGCTAGCCTGTCAAATAATTCAGGTCAATATTGAGGGGTTATATTGCTGGAGGGGGTTTAGGAACAAACAACATAATTTAGCTCTAGATGCGTCTTACTACCTGTTCAGGTTATATTATATCATTATTATTATCACCGCGTCTTACTACCCGTTAGGGCTATACGTACTTACGCTAATGTGTAATGGTAGGGTGATTGTGAGATGAAATGGAGGACCTACAGTTTAACGTGGGATCCGAACCACGGTGGAGGCCTGGCATTCCCCACATTCACAAGATGTCTTGTCAGAGCTGAAGGAAGGGTTTGGTAATCAGATAAATCTGTGCCGGGACCGAGGATTGAACCCCGGCCGCCAGCACAGAGGTCTGACACCTTACTCCTAGACCGCCAGGTCACCTTCAGGTTATACGCATACATTAATTACACTTATGGAATAGGAAGACGGAAAGTAAAAATTAAGAAAAAATGTACACATATTTGCATGGATGGAGAGTGTAAAATCATTTAGGAAAAGCCATCCTCAATAGAGACTATTGGGATTCGAAGCTCAGTTTGCCTGTCCCAAATAATCCAGTCCAACATGTTATGACATGTTAGACCACATGACCACCAATACGAGCCAACAACCCAGCAGAGGTACATCTTTGTAAGAGTGGAAAACTATCTAAATACTAACAGAGTAAGTGTCAATAAGAAGTGTAATAGAGTACTAGAGGAGTGGACAAGGATGTAAGGACTAGAGGACTGGACAAGGATGTAAGGACTAGAGGACTGGACAAGGATGTAAGGACTAGAGGACTGGACAAGGATGTAAGGACTAGAGGACTGGACAAGGATGTAAGGACCAGAGGACTTGACAAGGATGTAAGGAATAAAGGACTGGACAAGGATGTAAGGACTAGAGGACTGGACAAGGATGTAAGGACCAGAGGACTGAACAAGGATGTAAGGAATAAAGGACTGGACAAGGATGTAAGGACTACAGAAGGAGTTTAGTTAATAGTCTCTGTCCTAGTAGGGCCCATGCACCCGGTTTCTCTAAGCTAGCATCATCATCATCATCAACTAACCAGCGCGGAGGGCAAAGCAGCGGCAGCATTGTACTTGGCTGCATCATACGTCTGTCCGGGCTGCGTGACCTGGGAACATATCATAATACACACGACCTTTACTAGTGATGTTAACCTCGTCATCTGCCCTGCCTAGAGTACAACATATTGGCTCGATGGACCGACCGGCACATTCACTCCACGTACGACAAGTAGTAGATTTGCCGGTGGATTTATGTTCTAATCTAAACAAACATTTCAACCATATAAACACGTTCGTTTATTTGAGAACCAATTCAAATGATGGAGTTCTAGACGTGTGTCAAACAATAAAATGGTTTGTTTTCTCCTTTGTAAAGTGAGAGGATTTCATACCCTCGTCACTTAGGGTTGAGGTTGAGGTTGGTCCATGACCCAACTGATTAATTAGCTCATTAGTCCTAGTTAATTATTATTGTGCATGCGTGATGCAGCAACCGCGAGGCCTGACCACAGGTTGGCTTCACAAAGCATAAAGCAAATATAAAAATAAAATAAATGAGTAGACCTCAGTCACAGGTATAATGTGTTGACCTGTCAGTCCCAGGTATATCTGTGTTGACCTGTCAGTCCCAAGTATAATGTGTTGACCTGTCAGTCCCAGGTATATCCGTGTTGACCTGCCAATCCCAGGTATATCTGTGTTGACCTGCCAATCCCAGGTATATCTGTGTTGACCTGTCAGTCCCAGGTATATCTGTGTTGACCTGCCAGTCCCAGGTATATCTGTATTGACCTGTAAGTCACAGGTATATCTGTGTTGACCTGACAGTCCTAGGTATATCTGTATTGACCTGTAAGTCACAGGTATATCTGTGTTGACCTGACAGTCCTAGGTATATCTGTGTTGACCTGACAGTCCCAGGTATATCTGTGTTGACCTGTCAGTCCCAGGTATATCCGTGTTGACCTGTCAGTCCCAGGTATATCCGTGTTGACCTGTCAGTCCCAGGTATATCCGTGTTGACCTGCCAGTCCCAGGTATATCTGTGTTGACCTGCCAATCCCAGGTATATCTGTATTGACCTGTCAGTCCCAGGTATATCTGTGTTGACCTGCCAGTCCCAGGTATGTGTGTTGACTTGTCAGTCCCAGGTATATCTGTGTTGACCTGCCAGTCTCAGGTATATCTGTGTTTACCTGCCAGTCCCAGGTATGTGTGTTGACTTGTCAGTCCCAGGTATATCTGTGTTGACCTGTCAGTCCCAGGTATATCTGTGTTTACCTGCCAGTCCCAGGTATGTGTGTTGACTTGTCAGTCGCAGGTATATCTGTGTTGACCTGCCAGTTCCAGGTATATATGTGTGATGACCTATCAGTCCCAGGTATGTGTTGACCTGCCAGTCCCAGGTATATCTGTGTTGACCTTCCAGTCCCAGCTATAAGAGCACCACCTACCTTGCCCTCCCTCGTGAAGTCGTCTGAGTAGCGCAGTGAGGTGAAGTAGCTCTCCAGCATGGCCTCTGCATTCACACAAGACTCTCTGAAGTCGTAGAAGCTCTCCAGCTTGTCCACACAGTGACTACAGATGATCTTGGGGAGCGAGTCGTCTTCACACACCTGGAACAACAGTCTTGTTACTACGCCTCCACATGTCCATGTGTACCCCAATCGCGTCCTCACAAGCATCTCTCGTACAGTTATCCATCATGGAGACATAGCCCCACCCTGTATAACACCCCGTTCAACGCTTTCCATCATACTCTGCTATAGTTGCATCCACTCAATACTCTTCCGGAACATTCCATTGGCTAGCATCCAATAATGGACCTACATTTTCTCCATGGACCAACAAATAGACAATAAACTTACTGAACTCATGGTAGGGCCGGCCTGTACTTATCACTCAAATAAAACAATCATAGACTAATATTATTATTAGCACCGCGTCTTACTACCCGTTCGGGTTATACGCACTCACGCTAATGGGTAATGGTAGGGTGGTTGTGAGATGAAACGGAGGACCTACAGTTTAACGTGGGATCCGAACCACGGTGGAGGCCTGGCATTCCCCAAGAGGCCTGGCATTCCCCACATTCACAAGATGTCTTGTCAGAGGTGAAGGAAGGGTTTGGTAATCAGATAAATCTGTGCCGGGGACTAGTAATAGAACCAAGGTATGGCTACACCTTCCTCCCTTTCCTCAGAGTCTCGGACAAGGGAGAGTGTGTTGATATGAACACAAACAAGGTTTGTTCTTGTCTCACACGACGGGCCTGCTAACGTACGAATATTTAACAACGTTATTAACTTTATTTGAAACATAAAGAGGGGAAGATATTAAAATAATCCTATATATTATTTCTGTTGTCAATATCCCTTTTCCTCGACTAATACAAAGTCTACAGCGATGAATGAGGTATCAGTGACAGGATTTTTTACCGACTTATGACGTAGCAAACTCAGTTTACGTCAAAAACACATTGTTTGTTTAAAATTAAGTTAAAAGAAAAATCTAACAATATTTTTTGTAACAATTACCGAAATTAACTCTCTTTGCTGTTTTGCGTACACACTTTGCTGAGTATTTAATTTCAACAACCCAACAAGAGAATAAATCATTGTTTTAACACAATATACGTCCAAATCTAGAAAATAATAACTTGACTTGGCTATTCGACAGAGTATTGTTCGGCCATATTGCTCAACCGTTCGTGAAACGCTTCAACCTCCGAACCAGCATAAATGTTTCTCTAGACCTACCACGCCCAACTTTTATTCACATTTATATTTCTCAGACAGGTTAGGTTAGGTTAGGTTGATTTTCATTACTAGGGGAGCGGATTTTCCCTTTCTTTCCTTTGATCCGTAAAACATGGAAAGTTGGGATATTTGCATTTCATATTATTAAGAGTAAAAGAGCCCATTTTTTGTTTGTTTTTTAAACCAATTTAAAGAATAAGAAGCTTAACGCACCTATTTTGGCTTTGTCCTCTTTATCTACCGCCCCCCC